>PYHW01009614.1:2960239-2980010 GCA_013186435.1 Turdus rufiventris
CCCTGCCCTCACGGTAACGGCCCCGCGCGCCCCTCGCCGCTCCAGCGCGTGCCGCAGGTCCGCACCGAACCCCGCTCCGGGCGCCCTGGAACCTGGGCCGACTGCTGCCAAATTCACCTTTTTATAAACGCTCCTGATTTCTGAAGAGTTTGAAATTAGCATCTGAACACTAAGATAACTTCGACATTGTCATAACCAAGTCATTAAGTATTACTAATACTAAATTAACCAAGCAGTAGAAAATGCTGCTGTAACTGTTGCTAGCAAGATGTAGGTTAACACAGCTGCTGGCTCTGTGCAATCAGGTTGGCCAGGTTGATGTAAGCCCGAGGAAAGCCCAGGTTTTTATTGTTACTACTTTCAAACAGTCTCACCTTTTGATATTTTCTCATCATCTCATTAGCATGACTAAAGCCAAGTTCTAAACATTCTATCTAGGCTTACAAACTTCTACTTCATGTTCTGCCAAGCTTCTACCTACTGTTTTCTGTCATCAGGCAATGTATTAAGGCTATTAAATTAAGATTGGATGTGATAGGGCTGCACTGTCTAGAGGCCATTGCCAAATGACTGAGTCAACCGTATCAGAGCACTTATCAGACCACTATTTGTTAGCCCTCGAGCAGCAAAATGAGGAGCAGAAGTTTTTGCAGTGGCAGAGACTCGCTGAGGTTTGTACATTAACTGCAGACCCTTCCAGCACATCTAACTGTACAAGTGTGTGTGTCGCTGAGATGGTTGGTATTGACCCATCTATTTATCTGTAGGAAATGGGTGATTGGCATGAAGACAGATGGGCACATACACTGCCAGAGATGCAACAATTCCAGGAAATAAAGCAGTCCTGGATGGTGAAGATTTTTTCAGAAATAACTACAAATTCATTCATTTCATGGAGGAGTGCCCGTATTTCAAACCTTTGGAAAATGTTTCACCAAGCAGTTTATTTTCTGACTAATGAACCATGCACAGTTAAAAAATACACTGGACTAAAAGAAAGTTTAAAAATATAGCAATAATTTTAAAAGATAATTGCAGCCAAATATACCCTACTCTGATTACAAATGGGTATAATCCCCCCCAACTGGGAGTTCTTTTGTTTCTATTCAACTGGTTAAACTTGTGTTAGAAAAGATTACATGAAAGTATCAATAGCAAAAAAACCTAAATAAAGCAGGAGACAGTCCTTTCCAGGGTTCAAATTCTTAAAAGATAAAAAAAACCTGTAGGTAAAATGTAGTAAAGTACAAGGCCATGGAAGAGAGTGGGCCAACAGACTAAGTGGGTCTGGTTTCATGGGCACAGGAGGCACAAACAGCAGAACAAGCAGGCACCCTGAGGAGTGATGAAGATACTTCCAGAACTACTTTTTCCTTCTCCATTGGCACATTTTAGTAACTCTATGTAGAGGGTAAAATACTGCATGAATTGGATACCCAGGGATGTGCTAAAGCTCTGTAACAGTGCTATGGAAGAGAGAAAATGCACATGCCATACCCTGCTCAGTGCTCCCTGGGCTTGGTGGTGTTAAATTGAACAGGAGAAACTGCAGAGACTTGTGCAGTTATACCCCCACTCCCACTGGCCCTTGCTGATCACCAGCAACCATTCAGTCAGTAGAAGAGCTACCACAGGTTCTTGCCTTTACATGGCTGACAGTGTGTTTGTTCTCAAGGAGCTTGGCAAGCCGGGGAACACAGAATGTGTTTTTTGCAGGGCAGAAGGAGTTAAGGATCCGTGTGCCTGAGTTCCCTGCAGATAAGAACAGTGTGAGCCCCTTGACAAGCCAGGCAGGCAGCTCTGGCTCAGCAGATAGCAGGAACATGAACTGAAGGGGCAAAGACATGTCACGATTCCAACAGCCATTCATATCCTGGGGAGATTTCAGAGAGCTCTCTTGTCATGTTTTAAACCATGGCTGCATTCCTCTTTGTCAGAGTGCATTTGCCAGTTGCACTGCTGAGTCTTCATATGCAAGTCAGCCTACAGCAGTTTCCAGTAATGGCATCTTATGCAATTTCTGACCTACTTTAACACACTGGGGCATTTGGAAACATGAGATCCACTGCAGCAGCTTTCTGCTTGACAGTGTGACACTGCAGCAGGAAGAGCAAGTCTTTAGAGGAACACATGGATCCACTAAAATACAGGTAACAAGCAGACTTCCATTTTCAAGGTATGTGTCAAGCCATTAGGCACATCCAGATCAATCATCATAAGTGTTATTCTTAGCTAGACACCATGCACATTATTTCAAAAAGATCAAATGGCCAAGTCAGTAACTGTTACACAGGCACTGACCTGTGTGCTCTTTCTTGGCCCATCTAGGCTGCACTTTCCTGAAGAACACCTCAAATGAGAGCTTTTGTGCGTGACTGATTATAAACCATGACCTGGTTAGCAGTACAGGGATCTTCTCTCTTGTTCCACTAGCCAGCTGTGTTCAGAAGAATGGTGTCTTCATCCTCCCAAACTCCAGCAATAAATGGATCATCTCTGAGAACTAAAAGTTTTATCAAGAGCATTTTTAATACACTTTTATTAATTCCACTACCAAATATGAACCTAACTAAAGGAAAGAGAGCACATATAATCATTGCTACCATTAATTAGAATTAAGCCTTAAATGGAGATGTAATAGGAAAAAATTTGGATTACTATCCCTTCCTTCTTTCTACCCCATGAGAAACAGGACTCCAAACACATTTCATTGTGTGGAAATTTCAAATTTGTAATCTGTTATTAAGGGAAGTTTTAAGCATGGTTGAAGCAAAGACCATACTCACCATCATGACTTGTCCCATGCAGACAAAACCATTAAGGCCAAATGACATCCAGTATTATTCACCAACAGCTGCTTTAATAGACAATTATCACTCTTGCCCTGCTATCTCAGTCTGATTTTTACCTTACCACAGTGCCTCGATGATCTTTCTTTCACTATTTTCCTGCAATGTCTCAGCTTTAGGTGAAACTATAACTACTAATAAGCATTTTAGTATACTCTTGCTTTGGCATCAGTTACCTTCTGTCATATGAAAGAGGTTTTATGTAATGTTATTTACTGAATTCTTGTTTTGTGTCCTTTAAGATAACTAATAAAATTAAGAGGTATTTCAGGCTTCACCTTGAACTTCAGTAAACCCTTATATGCTCTCAGCTTAAAAACGAAAATAAAACTGCCTTATAGCCAGCAAGGAAGTTACTATGCAACTTAAGGACAAAATAATAAGCAGCTCTCAAAAGAAGGCAGAGCCACTGCTGCAACTTTTCTCAAGAACACGTTAAGGTTTGTAATCTTATCTGTGGATTTGTTTGAAACTAACATTTAAATCAATTGGTCTGAAATTTACGACCACTTGTAAGTAATATTTAAATCAAGCAATTTCTCCACACAAATTTAGAGACAATTGCAGAATTACAGATGACGTGCTAAGTATATGCTAACTCTCCTGAAAATGGAAAGGCAAAACAAGCATTAAAAAACGTTAGGTGTTGAGCAAAAACCCAATTCCTTACACTGAAACTCACCCAAGCTCTGATGCATTATGCTTTTTCACATTCACAAGAACACTTGAAATGTTAAGACAACTTGGTACTAAATAATAACTATTAAAATATTTATAGTGTTAAATGCATCTGTCCCATTTGTAATTAGGAGTGAAGTGGCAGCTTCTGAAGTTAGAATCTGAAGCCCAGCAGGTTTAAGAGAGATTTTGTTAGAAACAATAAACCCTGGAGGAGTTATCACTGTAGGGGCTCTCTTGTATCAGAAAAATAGAAATAGCATAATATGCTCACAAGTCACATAACATTTGGGTACTGGAAGGACACATTTTTATTCCACACAACTGAAAAGCAAATTCAAAAGAAGATAATCCTTTCTAATACACAATATACACAGCTAAGTAAACTTTCTATACTTGGCTATGAATTTTTTTGTTCCAAATACATTGATAACCATCAGCTTTTTACAGGAATTGTTGCCAAATCCAGATTAAACTCTTAACAATTCCCTTCAGGTAATGCAAAATCAAGATGAGGCACTGCTTCCACAGCTGCATGCAATACTTACCGATCAGACCACATAAAAATATTTAAATACATGCTAGTGAACAAAATTCTGAAATTCCCTTTAATGGCTTCCTTAGGTGCTTGCCTGAGATTTAAAGAGACAAAAGAAGTCTTACTTTTTTTGTCATGAATTATTAGAGCTATTTGATCAAAACTACACAGTGACATTCAAGCTTCTAGTAACCCTCACACTAATGGTTTTCTGATAGCTCTGCTAAGAATCAGTCACCAAATTAACATACTTCAAACTGCAGCAACCTGAATTTTTGACTTAGCTTTTCTCTGATTTTCCCCCTCCCATTGACAGGAAGAAAACCTGCAGAAAGTATCTCACTATGATTTTCTATATTAAAATGATTCTTCTAACAATACAATGGGAATTTTAGGTGTTTTAACTGAAGGACAACTTCTGACTACTGTAAAATGAGGCCTTTGATGGATGCACTATTCATAGTCAGGAAACTTAAGGTAGAAGAAGAATCCCATTTTTGGTGCATAGCCAACATGTGTAACCAAACAAGCATCAGGAAAAAGATTCATGATACCAAACAGCTGAGGATAAAAAAGTGATTTATCCCCTCAGCACAGCTAATACAAATGAAGCTTCCAATACAGAAGTGATGTTCTTCAAAAGAAAACTGGAAGGAAATCCCATGTGGTGTTACCTGAAAGAAATAAATACCAAACCAGAAAAGCACTCAGTAGTGATGCAGAGGATGGGCTGAAATAAATGAAACAATGGTATTCCCCCAGTGTACATGGGTAGAACACGCAATCATCTCAGGCCATTTCCACATCTGCAACAGCCTGGAGCAAAGGGAGATCAGAGTTCTGCCCTTTGTAGGCGGAGTTAGACCTGACCTACAGGTAAAACTGAACAGTAGGTTCTGAACACATTTATGCCTCCCATATTCGGTTAACAAAACAAAACAAAAAAAAGTCTGCCTAAATGAAAATTTTTCATGGTAGATGACATTAACAGAGTATTTTTATTTTTGTAAGGAAAAAAGCACCACTTTCCAGGTATACTAACACAAACTGTAAATATAAATTCATTTAAAGGATTCAATAATTTGATGGTAGCCTTAGTGTGAATGCTGACATGTTTTAACAAAGTGCCTAACTAGCAAGATGATGACTAACACTTCCACTAACAGGGAAGTCAAAGCTCTGAATAACTGCAAAAATCTTTAAGATTAAAGGTTTGAGCATTCTGAGGCTTTGAAATCCATACTCAGAGCTGCCCACCTACTCCTAGCATCTAGGATTTTTCCAGAAAACCTTAAATGATGCAGTTTTCTCCATCACAGGGGCCCCACATTTTTTAAGACCAAAGAGTACTCTGAGGCAAAGTTCTTGTTCATCTTCAAGCTCTGATTAACTCAATTTCTCCAAAAGTAATGATGAGTAAGCTTCACAGAGAGGCAGACTTAAATAGGGCAAATCCAGGTTCCTGAGAACACTGCATTTAAAAAATTGTATGAAATCATTCAGCAAGGCTTGGTGCTGAGAAATATATTTTTCCTTTCCAAATCTCCTACTGAGAAAGAGGCACAGTGCAGAGGATTAAAACCACAAAAAACAATACCCACCCTCCCCACTCTTGTTTTTGTTTCCATACTGATTCACAACTCCTTTAGTCTACAACTCTTCCTTCTACTCTTCATTTGCATCCAGATTTTCTCTTTACTGCTGGGGAACTACTACAGCAGACATTTCAGTACAAAAGGAAAGAGTTTTCCTTACTACAGTTCTACAAGCAGCATCATTCTCAGCTGGAAGCCATTGCCAGTCAGTGCTAAATGTCAGCTGTCCTCAAGGGATCATCTCATTACTGCATGATGGATGTAAATAAAGCCTTACAGCTCGTTTTTTCTCTTGACAAGCTTCTCCTCAGCTTCCCCTGTAACCCTGTGTGTGTATTCGAGTAGGGGGTGGCAGGGGGAGTGGGGCATGGCATGAGAAGGCACCTCAGCTGATTTGGGCACACACTGGCAATGTTACAGTCTTGAAATGACAAGTCCTTATTCCAGATTTGAAGATGCTAAAAGTTATCTTGTAAGAATACAGCAGTATAAAAGTTTAACATTTCAGGTTTCTGTTAACATGGTAGTAAATTTAAATCTTTATTCAAATTTAAACTGAAGGCTAAAAAACCTTTACTCTAAAGTTCCTAAGAAGGAAAACAGTAATTTTATCCTATCCTAATAGTCTGTACACTTCTTTACAGAAAATTACTATATCTTTACTCAAGACACAGTAATAAAAATGAGAACTAGATTTACTACACACATTCATTTTACATGCTTATTTTGACAGCTGAACCCTTCCAAAAGTTGTGGTTTTTTTTCTTTCTCCCCCCACCCTCTCCCCTCAACTAATCATCTTAACATGTTTAAATTACAAAAAAAAAAAACCAAAAAACAACACTTGTACAAAATCTAGGGAGAACAGGAGTTTATTGAATTTTATCTGTCTGAAAAGTGCTGGTGAAAAGTTGCCATTTCATGCTTTGTCTATAGACATGATAAGTCAAAAGAGAAATTGTTGCAAAAAACAAGCTCATTTGAAAACGGAGTGTTTCTCCAGAACTTATCATTCCTAAGTGAACACAAATGTGAGAAGTTTTTACATGAAGCTAGTCCTTTTCATTGTCAGATGCAACATCTACACTTAAGGTCCCTCACAACTATTAAAATACTTTCAGGCAGTATTAATACACGGAGAAGCAATTAGTCATATCTTCAAGAAGCCAGGTATCCCAGCTCTAAAAGTGCATAATTTAAAACATTAGTAATGGAATATTTTGAAAGAACATCTCATTCAGTATTAATGCATGCCATTATTACAAAAATATTCATTGCCTTTTGTAGGTTCAACAACTTTCTTCTGTAGACAACAAAAAGCATGCTGAATGGTTATCAGATCAATATAAATCTATTTTTAATGAGGTTTAAGACACTGTTCAAGTCCCATTAAGAGCAGCCTCCTCCAACTGTGCATCACTGTAGGCTTGCACAGCTGTTAAAAAGTTTTTCACTAATGTGGCTTAGACTGGCCCCAAAATTAAAGCAGGGCATTAAGACTGGATCTTGAAATTTAGAAATCCTTCATTTGTTTAAATAAAATATTAAAAACTACTGTAATAATTAGGTATAAAAGTTGTTAAGTAACAAATTTGGGCCTAACTAGCACAACATACAGGTATTTACACAAATGCAGATTTGCAGTGGTCTTTAATACTGGGAAGACATCAGAATATAAATCATGTGCTCAAGCCCACCCTCCCCTAGACCAAAAGACACAAAAGACTTGGGGAAGAGTAATATAAATTGCATGTCAGCTCAACTGCCCAAGTCAGCCCAACAGCATGGCTCAGCCTGCTTCAAAGTCAGCAGCAGTCACAAGCAAACCAGGCTGGTTGTAGTCGTTTTAGCAGCTGCACTTTAAGTTACACTGCAAGTAATTAACCCCAAGTCAACAAAGTATTTGCATAAAGCAGCTGATGACATCAATTTTCTAACTGGATGATGATGAAATACACAGAAAGCCCAAGATGAAAGAGCAGATGAAGACGTGAGATGTTAAAATGATGCAACAAAACAGATATATAAATTAAAGAATGTTTTAATCAAGACAATCCTTTCTTATTCCTTTTTCTTAAACAGAGGTTCTTCCAGAAATTTTAAAATTGGAAAATCAAAGCCTATTCCCACAATAGTGAGGCCACTTCTTTCAAGCAGCTCTGTTGTACAACTGTTACCAGGATCCTGAACTATTTAAAATTTCTATTGATATTTCTGAACTAAAAAGTTTCAAAATATTGTATAGATTTTATTTGTGCTCCACATATTACAAGCAATTAACAACACAAAGAAAGGTTCAATTCCTCAGCTAGAACACCAAACTCTATACCAAGTATTACATGTACACAATACTTGCACAGTGACAAGCACAAGGAAGTACTAGTTGAGCACTTTCAGATATTCACAGCAACTTCAGTTCTTCCACGCCACCCAGGCTACAATTTAAGGCATCTCCACACAGCCATCCATCCACTGACCCACCCACTCCCATACACACGATTTATGTTGGAGGTGTTTACTCTTACAAAGAAATCACTATGTCAATCAGGTACCATTTATTATTTATCCCTCTAACTGTGTCAGCATTGAGATATGACAGTTAAACCAGTGTTAAATCAATACAATATTTACAGAGCACAGCACATTAAGCTTGAGACACTCACTTGGAGGATAAAACCACATTTTAGAGCAGGACAAAGGTCACCATTATTATGTGTTTGAAATCAGCTATTTACAGGTCCCTATGACATAACTATAGTCTGTACACGGTTCCAACGGGGCAGGCAAAAAGCAGGATAGGCATTTACTTTAAGGGAATTTAAACATACAATTTGGAAGCATATTATTATGCTACCCTGAACGCCATAAACCACCTTAACATTCTTCAAGGTGGTCTCATATCCTAGAATGGCATGTCCAGCTGATGCAAAACAGACAACACAACATTTACTTTGTGGAGAGTGCTTACTCCAGCTATTCAGACATCAGAACTTTGAAGGCAATTCGTCCCAGAAACTTGTCACGGTCATCTTGGTTTTTTAAATTAGGTGAGCCCAGGATCTTACACTCAATTGCTATTTCTTCTTTGGTACCGTTGGGGCTAATTGCTAGTTGAACAGCCACTAGAGGCTGCAAATAGTGAGCCTAGTAAACAGAAAGATGGGGGAAATTGAGAGACCAGAATAAGACAGCATTAAATTAACATTTAATCCATTAGAACAGTTAAGAAAAAAGCTGATTAGAAACCCAACTTTTCAAAGTCCAATCTGATTCAGGTAAGACACTTTATTTTCCCAGGCTAGAAACACATTCCTCATACTATTTCTTTACTAATATATTCAACATAATTTGAGTCACAGACAGTATCTTCAAGAGGTGTATGACTTTACCCCTTTCTATTTTATTAGGTCCAATTCTTCTAAAAGCCTTCAATGAAAGAACCTCAGAAATGAGTGTCTTCCAAGCCGTTCTACTGACTCTTCTTGTTTTGGGCTTGCTTTGGCAGGGTGTGTGTAATCTGCTACTTTTCTAGCAGGATTTAAAGTGTTTTGTTGTAGTTTTTTTTCTAAAAGCCCGACTCAGCAAATATTAATAAACCAGCTTCTCTTCTCCCCGATCCCATTCACTTTTTCAGCCACAAACCATTCTGAAAGGCACTATCTGTTTAATAGCTTTACACACAAAGATCTTTAATACATTTCTGTTAGTTTTAGGCTATCTTCTCTACCAAAGAACACACTACAGAATACTCAAAGTATCATTTACAAAGGATGATGTCATGGAAACAGATGTGCTAAAATCTTTAATATGAAGTACTAGTAAGAAATAGATTGAAGTAGCTGCTTTCATTTGATAATAGTTTTACTAAATCAGAAATTTTGCTGTGCTCCCATAAACTTCAGAGTGGAGGGAGGAAAGGCAGCTAGGCAAGTCTCCCTCAAAACTTTCTAGTTGTAAGGGTGATACCACGCTTAGGAGCTCTCTAAAAATCAGAACTAATATTCCCATGTTTCCTCAGGGAGAGAGGTCTTCTCACCATCAAGGTTTTTCCAAAGGGGTACACAAATTTCTATGATGTTTGAAAAGAGATGATACCAGAATTGACTTTTACTCAGTATAAAATTTGGAGGAAGGAAGAGAGGCAGCATCCTCATTAAGTATATCAGATCATCTAAAAAAGGGAACATTCTCCAAGGTCAGAGTGAGGCTCATTGTACTAAGCAGCAAAAGACAAAAACCATCCTGGACCACAAAATTGTAAATACTAGTACTGTTCTGTCTCCTACCTGAACAACACCAGCAAGTTGATTCAAATCTTCTTAACTCCTTTACAGAATAAAGTAATTTAACACTTCCACACTGATATAATATAAAAATACTGTTGCATAACCAAGCAATCAATCCAGATTCTTGAGACCTAGTCAAATACAGAAGCTCCTCACAACTCTTCTTACTGCCTCTTCTTTTTCTCACTATCCAAATGTTAGGAGAATTAGGCCTCACATAAGCAAGAATCCCTAAAACCATTCCACCCCTGTTCAACATGACAAAGAACATGAAAGGACAATGAACCAAAAAACTGGGGGGAGGAGGGGGCAGATAATAAAAAAAAGTTTTTTCTAAATCACTTAATTCAAGCAAGGACTAATTCAAGCACTGTGTTTTGCCCATCTTCATTAGTGTCTTTTCATAATCTTTCACTGTCTATCAGTACAGCAGTAAGATGGGAATTTGTTAGTAAAGTTCTTCATCCCATCCTTGGAACAAACCAGGGCTTGACATGTCAAGATGCACAGATGCTGTATTTTGCATTTCTTAGGGAAGCAGTGCTCTCCTTTTCTATTCTTTCATTCCAAGAATGGGATAAAGGCTGTACTGACTCCAGCTGTTGGAAGCACACACAATCTCTCTTTAATTTACCTGAGTAAACAGATGGGGCACCAATTCATAACATGGCAACAAAATGGAAAATACAGAACTGCCCAGAAGTAACACGAAAGCAAATGCTGAAGGAACACAAGCTCCCTCCTCATTAGTAAAAGCCATGGGAGGATAAAAAAGGTTATGCAGCCGCTGCAAGTACAAAGTACAGTGGAAAAATAACTGACAAAGGAGTAGTTTAATACAAAAATCACTTTGGTGAAATTACGAGAAGCCACCATGGTACTCTATGTATCTAATAGATTTATGTTTGAAGAAGTACCTTTATCTTCAATGGTGAACAGTGTTTATTAGACTCAATAACTTGGTCACAAGAAGCGGTATAATATCCTGTTTTATAGAAGGTACAGTTTTCTGCATACAGTGATCACAAATCAATGCAAGAAAAAAAATTAAATTCAAGTTTCAAACAAAACTGGAGTTTTAATTTATGTATACTGTGTTCATGAAGTACACAATGAGTTTGGGTTTTTACAACAATAACTTTAGAAAATCCCAAACCTACGTGCTGCCTTGAAGTCTTTCTTCATAAAACAGGGCAAACAGAAAACATGACATGCAGAGTCACAAAGAAGGAACTGTAAAGTTAATATCCTACACAGAAACGCTGAAGATTAAGCACTAGAAAGTGTACTGTAAGAAGACACAGTTCACTTCTCCTGCTTTTCCCTGCATTCAAAAATACTCCAAAAGACTTCAATGAGCAAAAAAGAGCAGCCACTCCCAAGACTGCTGGTGTACAGCCACTCCTCCATCAGGACAATGCCCAGTTTGTTCATGTCTGCCAAAGCAGGTCTCCAGCCTCATCAAGTGCTGTGCAACATCTGTATCTGCAACATTCTTTAGCAGCACCGTATTACAAAGTTCAAACTTCAGAATTAATCTGGTACCAGCAGCTGTAAATGCACACAGAAACGAAACATTGAAATTGAAGACCATCACTAAGGGATACTTACATGCAAGCTTTTCCCATAGTATGGGAAGTACATCAAATCCATCAAGCCATCAGTAGGAAAATAATTTATCTTAACCATGCCTTCTTCCTGTAATTGCAGACAGCAACAAAAGTAGAAATTAACATTTGCTTGCATAAAAACAAACACAAAATTAAAATTATAAACCCAATGATGATGTGAAAGATACCTAAAAAAGGGCAACTGACTTACAAACTCATAGAATAATTCAAACCAGATTTCTTTTGGCAAAGTCATATGCTGCACACATCTGCTGCAGTAAGGATTAGCAGTACTACTTAAATTAGCAATCAAGTCAAAGACAGCTTGCCTTCACACTTATGAGTCAAAGAAATGGAGAAGAGTATGTTCATTGTAATGAGTAGTTTAACAACCCAAGCCCTCAAATATAATTAAAATTCCAATTATCTTCAAGCAAGCCTGTGCATTTTGGTGAACCATGTTCATTTAAAACCAGGCTTTTAAGTTTCTCAAGTGTGTAATGATAGAAGCCTTCACAGAGAACCACAGACACCTCTCTGCAACAGTGCCATTCCTAACATTAGGTGCCCTCTATCCTTCAAATACAGGCCAGATAAGAAGAAACCCAAATGGTTAAAATGGTGATGTTACTGGAGTTATATCACCGCCTCAGAGGAACGATATATACAGATGCAGGCGTTATCACTCAGCTGGCCCCTGTCAAATCCCAAATCCTGCAATAAGAAGCAGCTACCTACAAAGCTGGTGCCTGATTTCTAAGGAGTCACTCAATCCATCAGAATAACAAAACACAAACACCTCTCCCTATATACAACATTCTTCAAGACTGTATATCCTGGCAGAATATCAAACTACTGAAAGTCCAAACCACCAGGAAATGCCCACATCTAATGTGACTTTCTGTAATAAATTAAATATATTATCATAACCAAGAGAATTGTCATTAAAACAACCCCCCCAAAATGCTAAAAGGAAGTTCAGAACATTACTGCCTGTTCCACGTAATTCACAAGTTCAAAGTGTATTAGAAAGTTTCATTGTTGTTTCTCTATTACCATATACAACAGCTATGAATTTCAACAGATACCCTACAAAATTCGGAAGACAACTGAAGTAAGATCAAAACACATTTAAGAACAAGCCACAGCTCAAGGTTACTTTCTTTTCACTTCCTCAAAGGAACACACAATATTTTTTTTGGCTATGGCCACATTCTCATTCCTTTGCAGCCAAAATTACTGCAATCATTAATATATGTTTATTAAGTATTTCAGACCTTGAGCTTGCATATATAACTATTAAGCAAGAATATGCTGATTTCTGCCATTATTCTTTATTATATTTAAAGCTCATGCAGCTGAAAGTACTCACTTTTCAATTCTGTTGCTAAAATAATGGTTAAATAATCAGCATAAGGAATAACATAGGCAAAGTAAATAGGAGTAGTGCTTTCTGGAGCAGCTAAATACAAGGCATGCATGCAGTCATCACTACACACTAAATATATGCATTAGCTATCGGTGCAATAGCAGGGAGGTTCTGGGACATGCAGCTGCCTATCTAGTGCAACTGCTGGGGATGGGCTCCAGATGTTCTTGAGTAAACAATCCTAACTAATATCGCTACACGATTAAATAAAAGCAAACCAGAAAACACCTAAAACAAGCTGCATTTGCTGAAGAACTTCAAGAATTAGTCCACTAGTGAGTGTCACTTTTTCTGCTTATCATGTAGTTTCTACAAAGAGTTGCTGGCAGTCAGCAAATCTAAAAATCAGACAGCTTATCTGGAAAGACAGACTTCCACCTCACTAACGGGATCTTAATTAAGACTGTAGTTTAGAAAGAAGAATTTACCAGATGTTGAAAAAATATACTAAAGAAATAATATAATAAAGACTCAAGGAAAGAATTTGAGAAGGAACGGTTCACTTGAGAAGAAGAAATGGAGAAGATAAAGAGCAACATTCATTAGTAGAAATCATAAAACAACAGACTTCTATCAAAAGAAGCAAGTTAACTCAGATCCTGAGCATGCTGACAAAAGGCACATAGAGTGTCATTCATACAGCCATTCTTCATTTCTGTCAACTACAAAGTGATACCTAACACAAAGTCAAGATGGTCAATATACAGCAGAAAACAAGTATTTTGGAATTAAGGCTCCTTTTCTCTAGTTAAGAACAAAAAACTCCACCAGATCTACCAGTTTACAAAAAAGGCTGTTTTAAGTTTAAAGAAATACTGCTGCAAGATGCTCTAACACATGTGAAACTGCACAACTCTGGCCCCAAACTAAAGACCTAAAATGCTGATCTTCAAGCTTCTTGGAGATAGAATCTTTTGTTGGCTTGTTTCTCTTTGTGGAGATTCTCAGCACTGCAGATGAGTTCCCAGAGGGTGCAGGAAGAAGAACTAGCTATAATGAGTGTCTGACACTGCAAACTTCCTTCATCTGCAGAAACTACAGTGAAGACAGCTTCAACTACATGAGGGCAGGGGGGAAGCAACCCCAGCTATAAGTGTGCTGACTCTGAAATCACTCATCTATGTAAAGTTCCTCCATTTAAAAAAAACCCAAACATATAAAAAGTGCAGGGAGAACAAAGATGATTCACCTCACAGGAGAATAGCTGGAGAACATGAATTCCACACTGAAAAACTTAGAATGTTCCAGGTGGCCATGACTGACACAATGCATAAAAGAAGGTCTTAACCTAATTTTCTATTTGAGAAACTTGTAAAAGCAAAAAATATCATTTAAAAGTCAGACGGTATGTAAGTCCAGGCAGACACTTCTCCAAATTGCTCTCAATATATGTAGAACTGATGCACGGAAGTTCTGTCTGAGCACAAGAACCTTTTTCCTGTGCAGTAATCAGGCACTGGAATAGATTGTCCAGAGAGTATGTGGAGTCTCCATGACTGGAGATGTTCTGGAACTGTCTGGACACAACTCTGTGCCACAGGCTCTAGGATGACCCTGCTTGAGCAGGGAGGTGGGACCAGATGACCACTCTGATCCCATCCAACTTCATCCATTCTGTGATTCTTAATTGTAGGAAATATTTAAAAACAGAGATGAAAGGAAAATAAAAATCAGTGAACAGTAAATCTACAGGATGAATTCTAAAATTCTAACTGGTACCTAAGCTTTCCTAAGCAAGTAAATTATTATAAGCCAGGTGAGAATAGGCTAGTAATGATAAAATAGATGCATTCCAAGAAGCAAAGCCTGACAAATACTTCCCTGGAAGTGACTAAATAACTAGTAAGATTCATAATTTTAAAATTCAAAACCATCACACTTGTGTAGAACAAAATTTTAAGTGGATATAGTAGCAGAACTTTGTATTTATAGAAAGAGGATGCAAGAAAAAATCATTTCTATGTATCCCAAAGGGTAAAAAAATAGCAAAAAAAATCACCATGATCAACCACGTTGTTATCAAGTTTACTGTTTTGCTAGTGAAACCAGTTAAGAGAGTAAGAAAAAGTATCATCTGCTTAGTAGTTTTTGCTATTGTCTCAGAGCATCCATAGATGAAAGCTGAAGAAATACAATCATAAAATAGAATTGCCATTGATATTTTATAAATCACTTGAACATTAGTTCTCAACACATCCCAAGGCATTTCTGGTGAAATGAAGATGACTGCTCTGGATCCAATTCCATGTTGCAATACAGAATTGAGATGAAAACCCAAGTTCATTCATTGATGGCACTGAGCTAAGAAATGCAAAACACTTCAGAGAACTTAATCCCTTTAAAATGGTCACAAAAAATGACAGAGGAAGGGCCAAAAATAGCACTATGAGAATCAAAGCTGAGAACTTATCACATCTACAAATACAGACTGGGAAATAACCAGAAGAATGATTTAAATAACAATTAAAATAAAGACTACTGCATTACAAACAGCAAAATTCACCTTGCTTTTCAATGTGATCACAAAGGGAGAAATGCTGTCATTAACAATATCTCAACTAGTGGAAAACTTCTGTCCAGTTTGGGATATCACATTGCAAAACAAATAATAAATTAGACAAGTCAAAAGAAAAAGAATATAGCAGAAGTAGAAGGAACTTAATTGCTTCATTCTATTCAAGGGAATGATGTGGGATTTGTGAATGGAAGCAAAGAAATCAGTCTCAAGTAAGAGGAGGAATCACCTTTGATTGCTATGGACTGTCATGGAGAGACCAAAACTTTCAGACTCCACAAAAATCAACTGTTAAAGTCTATGCCTACTACAGGTATCTAGGATGAAGGCAGAAACCCGTGAAAGTGTTTTACTCATTAACTGCTGATATTTCCCAGCCTACACTTTTATCAGTCACCAGAAGCTAAAAGCCAGGACTCTGCCTCTTGCTCAAGCTAGACTTACCAAGCTTTTCACTGCTCCCCAAGCAGTCTAGGAAAAATACCCACAAGTCAAAGCAATTATTATAATTGCAATAAAACATTCTGTGTAAATCCATTGGTACATAATAAATATGCAAAGATTAGCTGTTATTATAAGTAGTTTATACTTGATTTGAAGGCAACTTTTACTTGAGTGGTAACATTAGTTTTCACACACAGTTGTCTTACCCATCATTTATAAAACTGTCTAAGGTGCACTTGCAGCATGGAGAAAAAATAAAAATACAGGTTATGAAATGGGAAAACAAAATATAACTCACAATAAATAAATAAATAAGACCATAAAAACATATGTCTGCATTTTCCTCAACTCTACACCAAATCAGGCAGTTCTAACATATCTAAGGATGAAAAAACAACCAAAAAATGTTTCTATAAGGACACTGAAGAAATTAAAGACACTAAAACTAAATTAGACATACAGTAAGATGAAAAACACAAACAGAAGTACAAAATCTCTAAGAAGGCAACAGTGAAATAAACTACTTCATTATTCATTGTAATCACAAGGAAAAACAACACACTTATTTCTTACATTCTGAACTGACCTTAGGTGTACACTCTATACGTGGCTCTCCTTCAGGCTTTAATCCAATTATCTAAAGGAGACAAAGTTAAAATATTTACTGACCTTTTCCCCCCTTTCCATTTTCACAGACTGAATTTGAACTCTTCCCTCACTAAATATGAATTCATACAGGGACTAAATTTATCCAGTGTCATTTTTATCTGAACACAATTTAAAACTATGACTAAGATTAAAAGTATTGTTAAGTTAAATAGTTTACTCAGGTTAACTCAAAGTAGTAGTACAGCAGTCACAGAAAGTACTTGTTTTCTTATTTTACATTTAGCATGTAATTTTAATGGCTCGAACCAGTTAGCAATTCAAGTAGCAAGTAACACCATTGAAAAGTCAAATATTTTGTAAAATTTTCCTCACCTTTCATAATTTAAGAGCTACAGAATGCATTACATTGTAGTTAGAGTTCTGGAACACAGACATGAAGTAAAAACACTTGACTTTGCAGAGTGGTCCAGAATCTGTTTCACAGAACAGCAAGTAAAAGCAAAGAACAATATACTTCTTAAAACAGAATTCAGATATTTTGGTGCAAGTAATCAAAGCCAATACTTGTAAGTATTAGAATGGTCAAAAAAGTCACTTCATACTACTCTCTGAAATTGCTCAGTGTTTCAGTAGATTACACTGTTCAAGGAATGCAAATATCTTGAGTAGCAAACTGAACACATATTTCAATCCTTCCCACAGTAATTTTTTCACACAGCAGTAGCTGGGAGCACTTATACTAAGAACTAAAAAATAAGTAAGTACTTACTCTATTCATTTTCACAAGCACACAGGGAGTTCCTTTAGAATAGCCAAAATTTGGATCTTCCTTCCCAGAGCACTGTCCAAGCTGAGAGATGTTAAACTGACAAGCCTTTTTAACAGCAGCATCACTCTGATCAAAGATCTGTCCCGGGGTACACACTATGTTTTGGGACTGCTTTGAATCATTATATGCTATGAAACAAAAACAGCTTGTAAATCAATGGTATATAAGTAGCCAAAACCTGCAATTCCTATATAAAAAAATATTGTGTTACTTCCCTAATAGTTTTCTCAAAGAAGTATTTTCAGAGCACTGTCTCTTACATCCATCTTAAACACTTTTTCAAAGCATATAGACAAGTAACAGTGTACTGGAATGAAAAATAAAGAGTATTACAGAAGAATTAATACTTCCTGCTTTTAAAATTGTAACAATCATCACAACTTCATTAATTTCTGCACATAAATTAACTATATATTCTAAGCCAGTAATGTATTAAAATATAATGAATCAAGTTTTTACCTGGACACTCTACCAGTTTTCCCTTTGTACATGAATGCACAGGAAAACTTAAAAGTATTTCAACAATTGATATTAATTTGCCTCTACATTTACATCAGATAGTATAATTTATATTATATTAACATTTCAAGACGTTTCTCACTTTCTTGTGTTTCTGAAGTGCACAGACCACACTGTCACAAATGCTAAACCACTACCATTTAAGATACAGTAATTTCATGACCGTAAGGTGCACCGGCCTATAAAGCGCACTTTTTTTTGCAGTGAGGAGCCGCGCGGCGCGCAAAGTAACGAATTACTGGCATGTGCTCAATTTGCAAACATTTTTCAAAGATTGGTGTAGCCTTTAAACGCAGCCCCAGGCGCCCTCCCCGTGCAGCGGGCCCCGGCACTCCCGCCCACCCCTGGCTGCCTGGTCCCTCCCACCCCGCGCGGCTCCTGCTGGCCAGGGGGTGCCTGGTCCCGCCTCCCCTTGTGGCTCAGCTCACCACTTGCACTTCTGGGTAGGCAAATTTCCTAACTTTGTTCATCAGATAAGGCGCACCGGGCTATAAGGCACACTTCCGGGTTCGGGGGAAAATTTTACTCAAAAGGGTGCGCCTTATAGTCGTGAAATTACTGTACTTTGTGGTTTCCTCTCCTCCCTTAGACCTCAGCTCCCAGCTAATAAGGTAAATGGAGAAAGGGAAAATTCATCCTCAATGTAAGAGCCACAGAACTACAGGAGAGGCAGGTAGTCATGAAATGCAGCACTCCTCCCAGGAAATCTTGGCAGAGCTCTGAAAGAAAAGCCTACTCAGAGAAGCTTTTAGTAGGCACCAAAACTATGAATATAGAGAGTATATAGCTGTAGCTAACAAAGCAACTCATGCACACAGTGAGATTTCACAGCACCTTCTACATTCTGGCTTACAACTTCTGAGGAGTTAATATTTTCAATTGATTTCCATATTATTACAATAAGTGTACATAGAGGCACACACATATAATAACGCATGACAAACCAGTGATTCAGACTTGTCCTGTGTTACCTTTTCTCCATGTTCTAAATTCAGTGTTTCAATA
Organism: Turdus rufiventris; assembly: GCA_013186435.1. Taxonomy (NCBI): domain Eukaryota; kingdom Metazoa; phylum Chordata; class Aves; order Passeriformes; family Turdidae; genus Turdus; species Turdus rufiventris. The sequence goes on from PYHW01009614.1 coordinate 2,979,146, forward strand.
CTACTCTGCGTATGCTGTGTATCAGAGTGAAAAAAAAAATCAATAAACTGCAATTAATTTAATCTGTGTGTGCCTCATTTTTCTAACACTCAAGTTCTTCAGACTAAGTATTCTCACTCAGTTACCAAATCTTTAGATTAAGACTAATCAGATAAGTCTTGATAAACTTTGTCTCCAAATACAAGACCTGTATTATTTTAAATAGAATTCTTTTAGCATATGTAATTTCTACATCTTACAGTATTTAATAACCACATCACCCAAAACTCTCCATTATGTACTGCACTATTCCTCATGCTCAGGCTCCCTGTCCTATATAGGCATTATACTCAGCTTTTTCTGTAACATACAGACTTTTATAACACACACATCTACAGTGACCCTGAACTTGCATTAGTCTCCATTAGCCAGTAGTAACGACAAGCAAGAAATTAAATTATATTCTCAAGATTAAGGCTCCTAAATTACTTGGGCAATTTTAAGTAACTTACATTCAAGGAAGTTTTGAAGTGTAGTAACATATTCTGAATATGACTGGCTGTCACTCTTGTTAAAGTAAAATTCCAATGCAGTGTCTGGCTTTGGTGAAATCATAAGTCCTTAAAAAGAAAAAGTTCAAGTTAGGAACTAAGCAACTTATCTTTCCTTCACCACTCTAACCCCTACTCAAATATCCATAAATTGGAAAATGTCTATCATCTGTAAAGAAACATTAATGTTACCCCTATATTCCACAGTACTGGAAGGTGCTTCATGTTTCCAGTAATCAAAATCAGCATTACATTAATTAACATTTAAATCCAACCCAATGTATAACTGCAATTCACAAACCAAACCAAGTGATTAGGAAAAGCAAAATCACAAG
>PYHW01009614.1:2980060-3044776 GCA_013186435.1 Turdus rufiventris
ACACCCAGAAAACCGTCACTTCAAGCAATAGTTCAAAGCTTTAGACAGCACAGAGTGAAGCTATGATTATATTATTCTCATAGAAACACAGAAAAAACGTTTTTAAAAATTTGATTATGCATAAAGGTGGTTTGAAAGCTACCCCAGTCAAAATAAACAAGCCGAGTTAGTTTTCAGTTTCCTCCTCAAAGTTTAGGTGCCACCCGTTCCACAGAGAATACAAGACACTTTACACAGCCACAGGGTCTGTGTAAGTGCTCTGGAGGTGCCTCCTGGCCCCACAGCATCAGTGTCCCCTGGGGGAACTCCGGCCCCTTTGGGCTGCAGGAACTACGAGGCCATGGATCACCAAAGGCTTCACGCAGCCTCAGCTGAAGGATGGACAAGGCACACATGGAATGAAGTAAGCATGGCCCTCTCAAGGGCTGAACTGCCCCCCTGCTTCCCAGCATATGGCCCAGAAAGCTGCACAGTTCAATCTTTGGGATTTCTCTGGAGCAGGTCAAAGCAAAAGGCACACCCCAGCCTGTGCCACCAAGAGCTGTCACTTACACAGGTACCTGATGCTTCTATTACTCATCACAGCTTCAGCAGTAGGTGAAATAGCACTACACCACCTGATATTGCAGCAGAGATTTAAATTGATTGATCAAAGTCAAATTTGGCAAAAAGGAAGAAGCTGCAATTACATAGCAACTGACTGTATCATCTTAGGATGTTGTGTAGTTTTCCTGTCCTCTGGCAAAACAAATTTAATTAATCTAGTTTTAATTGAAGACAGAAAACAAAAATTTCACAAAAAAATTTAAAACCAGGCCTTCTTTATAAAAAAATAAACATTTAAGAAACTAACTGCAGTGGGAACATAAATTTAGGTTATTTTAGTTAACCATCACAGTAAGGTTTTGTAAAGCATATCAAGAGTGTAGCGCAGTAGCCCAAGTCTATTAAGGATTTACCTACAGAAATGGCCAAGCTCCTCATCCAAAGTCAGAAATTATTTACAAATACTTGCAACTTGCAAATAAAAACCATAATTCATCAATGACAAATACCTTTCAGCTTTTACAAAACCCAGATACAATTAAAAGTTTTTTATTCTAAGTCTTTTATAGGATTTCAAATAAATCATAAATCCTCTTTTTTTGCAGTAACAGCAGTTAAATTATGTCATGGAAGCCACAAGTAAAGGCCTTAATGACTGACAGTCCATATAAAACTACAAACACTATTTTGGCTGCAAATACTTTGCACCATTACAGTAATTTTCTCTGAACTGGGATTCAAGAAAATAAAAGGCAGGGCTGAAAAATCACTGCAGAGGTTTTACACATTAAGAGCTTTTAGGAGATAAGAGATTATTATGTACAGAACTATAATGTAAATGAAGGACTTAAATGGCATTTTTCAAAGGGAATATGACAAAGTAACTAAACTAGTCATCAATGAATCAAAAAATAATTTGAAGAGATTTACTGCTTCAGGGGAATGTCAGAAACATCCTATGAAGAGGGGACTGCTCCACTTCCAGTGGAGTATAGTCTGCCTAAAAACTATGGTGTAAATTCTACAGAAAAAGCTGTTTGAAGGACTGATGCACCGACTGTGAGAGATGCAGGATTTGAGCTCTTCTAGAGGAACAGAATTAACTGTCTCAGCATAGGATCACATCTAGGATTTCAAAAGAGATCACATTATTTTACAATTCCAGGAGGGATTTAACGAAAAAGGTTTTAAAATCATCTCGACTTGATTTATACTATTATACCCCAGTGCGCAACACAAGTCACATATCAATTGTAAAATAAATCAACTGTGAGATTTCCAAGTACATTTAACATAAGAGCAGAACCTTTGACCTACGGAATCCAGGTTTTGTGTGTAGATTTTAGTTTTTTAAAAGAATTTAAGTTTACAGCCAGGAACATTACATGTGTCACTGCAAATGAAAAACAACAGAGTTAAGGAGAAACATTAAAACAGAAACAAGCAATTTGATTATCTTTAATGTATGAGTTACCAAAGACATCATTAATAAAGAGATTTAATTCAGAAATGTTACAGGAATTTTTCAATTAAAAACGAATTGTGGCATACATACTTTTAAAAACAAACATCCCTTGTGACTTATTTCAAAGCCAAGGGAAATTAATACTCTGAACTACATGAGAAGAAATGTCACTCAAGCCCAGCATTAAGCCACAATTATCCACAGCTCCATCCACTATGATGCTTCTGACTTCTACTAGAAACACACTGGAAATGGGCAACTAAGCCACTTTTTTCCCCCTCATTTATTTTTCTTCTCTCTTTAAAAAAAAAAAAATTCTTTCCAGCATCTAGCCCATTCTCAGCTTGAAAAAATGGCACAAATCCTCAAAATCCCTTACAATATGACACTTGTTAGAGAAGCCAGAACACTATACAAAAAAAATTCTGATCAGAATCCAGATGTTTATCACACTGGCCCAACTGCAATTTGCTCACACAAAGATCACTATCATCTTCAGTGTGGACACAGCTGCAAAATGATGTTCAATTTTAAGAGCTTTGCATTCAACAAAAGAAAAAAGTATTTAAAAAATTAATGTTGTCTCACTTTCACCAATATATTATTATACTGGGGAAGACAACCACCTTATTACTCATTCTTATTTGTACAGGGTCGTTTTTTCTAACACACAGCTCCTTGAAGCAGCCAGTAGTGAGACAGGTGGGCACTACACAAAGGAAGCAAAACACTTTCAGTGGCAGCTATGTGTTACATAGACTTAGCTTCATCATAAAACTACCCAGGACAGTAAAAACTCTGCACAGCCCTCTGTCCTACAGTCCTCACATGCTCTCGAGCAGATCACACTCACAGTACAGCTTTTCTGTACCTTCTGCAAAGTATCAAACACTGATCAAGGTGGTCTTCCATCTGATCCAAGAGAACTGGTTTAAAGTATCTTTACAACAATCTGATTAAATTATAAACCCACTTCTACATGAGCATGATGTGTGGATCTGCAGGTAAAATTGTGGTCTACAGGACAAACTCAACTGACAGGCACAGGTGAGAGGACACAGCAAAAGTTAGTACATACACACAAAAAGTTTCTGCCTGAATTTAGGCTATAAACATATATAACTTGCCACACACTAAGTTTTACTTTTGCAACCTGCAAGTAACTGAATAATGACCATGATCTCCCATAAGCAGTTCATACTTCAAAAAAGGTCTCAAATGAAACTGAGATGTTAATCCAGAAGGTTTATGAAAAAATAAATACAGTGTTACCTGGACTAGAAATCCGGTCACGGTATTTCGGTATATCACTGCTCAGTGTCTGAAGCATAACCCACATTGTGAATGTGAAGAGTGCTGCTAGGAAGCCATAGAATACCAGATAGAATAGCAAGATCAATCCTGTAAAGAAAAGGCTAAAATTACTATTTTTGTTTCATCTAATTCCATTATCTATTTTGAAAATAAAAAATGGGAAATTAGCAATACAATGTTTGTAGTCGTAAATACGCCTCTAGCATACACATGTAATTCACAGTGCATAATAATGCATACAAAGAGGTTTTCTCAATACTTTCTGATTATTAAAGCTTATAGGGCATTTTGGCATCTCTATTTTTAACAGAAAAGCATTAAAAACACTCTTTGGGCTATATAGGAAAGCTGGTAAAAATGACTAAGTAGCGCATTAGGAAAAAAAAAAAAACAACTGTCACATGTTTGCTGGAATTCTAGCTTTGCATTTGGTTGTTGGGAAGATGAAAGAACTGAGGGAAAAGATGAAATTATTATACTGGATCCAGACCAGGGAGGAAGCAATTGGTGCTTCAATAGCATAGCTGATATTTGGGAGAGCTCCACAGAGCAGTCCTTCGTGCATGTCCTGTTACAAGATACTTCTCAAGGTGAAAATGCTTTCTGCCACATGTTCTTGAAAACAAACCAAGCCTTCTCATCAGATTTATCCAGCCTAACACACACACCTGCTTTACCAATCTACCTTGGGGACCCAGCAACCCACCAAATTCACCAAACAGAAGATTCAACTTGTTTCATTAACTGAGCACTCAACCCCAACCTAAAAAAAATGTGTGAGATTCTGTTTTAAGACTGAGCACCTGAGATTAAGGACATTTGCAGAGACTTTGTAAAAAAGAACGGGAGCTATTAAAAGTACTGAGGGGACTGGATGCTTGGACTGAGAGCCATCTTTAAAACCATTCTCATTCAAAACCATAACCAAATCCTGACACAAATTCAATTTGTATTGGATATTCTAGCTGTAAGGGTGCTACCAGAAGCCAGAGATGTAACTCGGGTGTAAAGAAAAGCACTTCAAAACCATTATGCAACATCCTACCACTGACTTGATTATGAGAATCAAGCGCAGAACATTTTAACCTTTCAGAGAAAAGGAAAGAGCAAAAGCAAATAACTGTACTCCAGTGCTATGTACTGTCCACTGGAAGATGACAGAAGAAAGCCTAAGCCCTGGCCACTGTCTCAGAAACTATGCTTGCATTTTGCACTGAAATAGTCTCCAGCGTAGTACAGTCCCCAGAAACCCACAACTGCTAAAAATCCAAGTATCCGTTTTACTTCTCCCAAAAGAATTCTGCGTACATCTATTAAAATAACGACATGGTTTCCAAATTCTTTATCTTAAGTGAAGTTCTCAACAGCAACCAGCTGAACGCCAGTGGATTTTTAGTTTTAGTTTTCAGTCTCACATATTGCAGAAGTTACCTACCAATCTGCAATAACGTGAAAATGATCAGCTATTTAAAATACACTTGAAACCACCAAGATGTAAGTTTCTATGCAGCAATTAGAAGTAGCAAAGTATGCAAACACAAAACCAAGATTATTCTATAATGAACAAGACAGCTGGACATCTATTGTGAATGATTGCTAAGGTTATTTAGAAGCTATTTAGCTGCTAAAATGGGAACATAAAACCAAATAGTAGAAATTCTAGTCAACAAAAGCCATTACAAAAGTTGCATCTGTATTTGGCACAGCAACAATTTGTTTTACCTATAAACTTATAATTGCTTTAACTGGATTCAAAACAGAACAAGGATCTTCTGATTAATATCCAATGTGTTCTGGGTATTATGAAACCAACCAAAAAAAAAAAAGCCCAAACCAAACCTCCCTTACAAAACCTCTGGTCAGCTCTCATTTTGATCCACAGCAGTTCATCAACGACTGGATACTTTCATCAAACTGTCTAGAAAGTACACTTTCCATCAAGGGGCCAAGACACTCATTGAACAGTCCCAATGGAACAGGAGAATTTGACACGTAAGACAAGACAAGCAGCTACCATGGCAAGTAGAGTAAAAGCAAGAAAATCAGGGAAATTATTTCAGAATACACCCATATGTTAATTTCCAAAACAACATGCCAAACTTAATTGGAAAAAGAAAAAACTGATGAGCATATCATGGGCAATCAGAGCACCATGCTGTGTAGTTCTAAGCAGCCATGGTCCCAAGATAAGCCCTGGTTTGGGCCAACACTAGCACACCACCTGCATTCCTGCCTCGGAGCTGACCCTGAAGAGCAGTGCCAGAAGGGGCAACTCTCCCCCATGGGGTCACTGGTGCACTCCAGCAGGGCCCTGTCCCCTTTCCCGCCAAGGGCAGCAGAGGGTAGAGCTGGGACCCCTGACAGCCAGGAGGGAGCACCAGTACAGGGCTAACAGTGATTGATCCCCACTGTGGGATGGAGACTGCAGTGACAGCAGCACCTTCCCCAGCCCCTCTCCCTCCCTGCAGCAGCTCAACCACTGAGCATTGCAGCAGGAACACGGCTGGAAAGGCTGCTTCTATTCACAGCCCTGAAGCTCCACTGGCCTCCCCCAGCCCAGCAAAGCACATGCCTGCTCGCACACAGATTATTTTTAATCTTTATTTTAATGTAGCTTGTAAATGCACTGCAGAACGCTAACCACTAAACTGACCCATTTACACTACATTGTTGCATTAAAGAGGGAAAAAACAAACAACAAAAATCCCCTCTGCAACTTCCAACAGCCCCAAACCGAGTAAGCTGCTCTTTGTGAGCCTATTAGTACTAATTATCCTTAGCTAATCACAGTGAGCAAGCCATAACCTGTCAAGAAACTCTGCCAAAATAACTTCACATAACACTGGATTTCTTGTCAGGAAACAAGATGTACCCAACTAGCAGTGAAAAGCTATCTTCTGTATTTCCTCCAAACAAAGTACAGCTTCCACATGTAACATGGAACCCAACTCAACCGCTGTACACCAAAACAATAACACTGAAACTCAAAAACAAAATTCTGCATTACAACTTACCTAGTTGCTTTTGTTTGCTTTTTGCACGGCATCACAGTACCAAAAACACTTCTTCATATTCTAACCACATCAACAAGCAAGTCAAATCTGGAAAACTTCAATTTCTGAACCAACATGTTGGTACTTTCATTAGCTGGAATTAATTTTCAGTAATCAAAACACCACTGCAAAAATCAGAATTTCAGACCATGGTAAAAGCAAGATACAACATACCTGGGCATCATTTCCATGGAATACAAGCTTTCCAAGCTTCACATGGCAAAAGCAATGAAATTAAAAGCATGTTACTATGGCATAAACCAGACTGGCAAACCTACCTGTATGTAACGCACAGTTAGATATATACAGGTATCAATATAAATGCTCCCTCAAACAGAGGAGCAACTATTCAACATTACCTGCAACAACAAAAATTAAATTCTGGTTTTATGGTTTGTTGGATTCCATGCTGCACTGTTCTTCAGCATCTTCAGCAAGTGGGATTTAAGCACTCAAGTGATGTTCCTACTGACTTCCAGGGTTCCAGTACCAGGAACATCAAAGAGTTTTAGCCCACCTGCAGACAATTTCCTTACTTTAACCTAACATAACTATACACATGAAATAATCACTAATCATGTTTCAATCTTATTTCCTGGACACTCAAGAATTATTGCTTTCCAGGTTCGGGTGACAGCAAAGGGATAGGAAGAGAAAGACTTAGAAGAAATATAACCTCAGTCCCATGTTATATTCTACATCACAATAAGCCAGGGCTCCACACAGAATATGGCTACACCTCAGGAGACAATAAAAACTGTCAAGTGCAACACTTCTGAAGAATCACAAAAGCCAAGGTCTGATGCCATGATTAACCATTTAGAACATACCCCCAACACCATAAAATACATTTACTATACTACTAGAGCAAACTGATTGATATCTGCAACAAGACAAAGCAAGATGCCTTTTTTCAGAGCAATCCGAGTCAAGGAAAATAAAATATTCTACTGCAATGGCAGACAGCGATGCCAGAATGTTTAATATTACACTACTCATGAAGAAAGCTAAATGACAATAAATCCCTGCTCAAAACACCAATAAAGAAGACAAAATAACCATGTCAGAAAAGCAGTTAAAAGTCTGACAGCACTTTTTTGTCTTCACTGAATTCCAGGTTGGAATTCAGTGAAGACAAAAAAAAAAGAAGCAAAACTGGATCCTTTGTTATGGCAGCCAACAAGAATATATTTCCATTGACATGGTGGAAAGCTGTCCTAAAAATAAGGCGTTGGGGTTTGTTGGTGGGGGTCTTTGTTTGTAATTACAAACACATACGTGCGCCAAAGGATATAACTAATCATTCAAAAGAAAATTCAGTAAGTCTGAATTGTCTGAATTTCTATGTACTTCAAGGCAATGCCACCTCTACCTCAAAAACACTTGCACAACCAGCTTTACAGAAAGACTTAAATACACTTGTCATGACATCTAGTGTAACCAGAGACGAAGTATTGCTACAGTCTATATTGCCCTTCTTTTTTGGCACAAGTTATTTTCCTGTAACCTTATGCAAAAAGAATTAACTACCTTGTAAGACAGTGCACACATCTGAGTATGCAGTGAGCATCTCACTACAAGACACTTGTGATTATCTCAATTCTTGCAAACTCTAGGCAGACTCAGCCACACAGAGACAGATGCTGCTCTTCCTTTTACTTTCAGGAAGGCCCCACCCTGCAGTCCGTCGAATTCTCCTTTCTCTGCTCTACCCTATTAAACCCCGGGTATATCCCAGACCCACCCTCAGTCCCATCACTTCTCCGAGGACTATCAGTACTCCTCATTCTTTGCTGCTGAGAACAGCACAGTCTCAAGTCAGTAGCTTTTTCCAGTATTTTCTGTCTTTTTTAATACAACAAATAACTATGAGAATAATTAAAAATAGAAGAGTTTGGGAGGAGTGTGTGTAGGTTTGGATATTAACTTGTGAAAGATTCAAACTGAAGTACCCCTCAAGCTTGCAAAAAAATAAGGTGAAAGTCTCCAATTTTTTCCACAGGAGGATACACTATAGTTTTCACCAAGCTGTAAAAAGCAATTCTTTACCAAACTATAAAATGCAACCTCTGTTACATGACAAATGAGTACAGGAACCACTTGTGTTCGATCTTTTCAAAAATCATGACATGGAAATGGCAGAGGAGTACTCCAATGCCATAGAACTGGGATTCACAGAGAATCACTGCCTTGCAGTTACCATAAGCACTCCCAGACTATGCCAGACTAGGGCAAAACATGCACATACTGTGAATAATTACTTAACAGTTTCTCTACTGCTGCTGTCTTACTTCTGTGAGGAAGCTGTCTTGAGACAAGAGAAATATGCACGGAAGAACCAAAGCCAGCTGAATTCTCATGGTGCTGCCCCTGGAGACACAACAACCCAGCAGACTGGCAACCAGAGCTCTACTCCCCTGTGTCTTTGCCTTTCAGCCCAGAGACCAGCAACAGAAAAGGAACTGTAGTCAGTGAGAGAGCTCTAAGCTCCCACTTCTACGGTAAAAGCAGGAGGAGACCAAACCCTGCATATTCTCCTGTGCCAACAGAGCCACCCAATTAGTGTCCTGCCACTAATAAAGTAAAACCAAACAGAAAGCCACACACCACACCCCAAAACAGTCTATACTACTATAATTAAATTAAAGAAGCACAGTATGTTAATCATGGAATGCCAAAACAAACAAATATTGATGAAAAAAGACACTGAAAATATGGTGTTACTGAACATTCACTTCCTAATGTCTAGGCTGAGGAAGTGGTATATTGTAGTAACCACATGCCAAACACCTAAACTACTAAATAAAACTTCCTAATGAAATAAAGTTATTTGACTTGCCTACACGAAGTAAAATTCTTCAAACTGTCACTAGTTACTGTCTCAAGTAACTGCAGAAACTCAGTTACCAACTAAATAATCTCAACTTCAAATGCTATCTACTGGCCCTGGTCTAACATGGACTAGTAACATCCTAAGTAACTTATCCTACTAGATAGCTTTAAACAGAGATGACTTCCCGTTCACCTTTAAAAAAAAACAAAACAAAAAAACCCAAAACAAGCTATTTCTAACATATCTACAGTCTGTGCTCCTCAGACTCATGACACAGCCAGACTTCTGCCATCCACACACCCAACCCACGCACTTGAGGAAACCTGCCTGTACAGAAAGATCACTAGACAACAGCATAGTGGAAATTTCCTATCCTTTGCTATTCAACTGGCAGAGTAGCTGTAAGCCCTTATTTCCATTTGAATGGAGGGGAACTCCTGTCAGAGCTCGGGCCCTCTCCTGACAGACAGGAGACACTGGCACGGCAGAGAAAGCGCACCCCATGGACAGTCCGCTTAAAGCTCCTCCTCGCGGTTTCAACATTAGCACTCATTGAGATCGTGTCAAGGCCAAGGATGTATTGGCCTGTTCCTTAACACCACGCTGAGAGTCTTGTTGGTTTTGTAAGCACAACTATTAAGTATCCCAACTACATCCAAGTTTTGGGAGGAGACGCAGCATTTTCTGTAGTCAGTAAATATGTCCCTTGAGGGCCGAAGAAACATCCTAATATTAAGCATTTGTACAACTGTTTAATATGAGAAAACACACTCGGAAAAGCAAAACATTTTTATTGGAAGCAACCAGATTACGATAACATGCTTTCCAGCTCAGAAGAAAGCAATAGGATGACTACCTGAAAATAGGAAAACAAACGCTGCCTTCACAGGCTTTTCTGGAGAGCCTTCATTTAAAGCTTCCTTTAAGAAAATAAAAGGCCCAGGAGCCCTACGCTGGAACAAATTTAGCACGATGACGCACAACCCCACACGACGATCACTTTCTGGAATTGGGGCTCATGAACTTTTGGGGAGGAAGGTTGGGGATTTTCCTTTACTCTCCCCGAGCTGCAGCTCCAAGTACAAAGGCGATTGGCGCCCATTCATTCTGGATTCCGTGCGCCGCTGGAGCGCGGGGGGGTGTCGGGCACGGCGGGAGCGGGGGAGCTGCCCCGGCACGCGCAGGCTGCGGGCGGCGCGGGTGATGCCGCGGGCGGGGCCGCCCCGCACCTCGCGGCGGAAACCCGTCACAGCCGCACCGCGGCGGCCCCCGGCAGAGCGGGGGGAGAGGAGCCCACGGGCCCGCACCGGCTGCGGGTCGGGCGCTGAGTCACGTCGGGACGCGCCCCAGGAGCTGCCCCTTCCCCCCGACCCCCGCCCCCGCCCCCACGGACCGAGCTATTTTTAGAGCAGCGGCTGTAACGGACACGGGGCGCGTGCGCCGCCGCAGCCGCGCGGGCCGCCTCACCTGGCGCGTGCCGCCCCCGCATCCCCGCGGGGACCCTCCCGCATCCCGTCCCCTCATGCCCGCGGGGGGTCCTCCCGCATCCCGCCCCCTCAGCCCTGCGGGGACCCTCTATCCCGCCCCCTCATCGCCGCGGGGGCCCTCCCGCATCCCGCCCCCGCGCCTCCCGCGCTCGGCCCCGCTCCCCGCCGCCCCTCGGCTTCGCCGGCGCCTCGCCCCGCCCTTGTGCCCCGCGGCAGCCCTTACCCCAGCTCTTCGCCGTGCGCCCCAGGAATTCGCCGCTGTTGGGGTTGTAGATGAACTGCCGCCACTCGGCCATGCTCTGGCGGAAGGGCTTCTTCGTTTCCTTAGTCATGGCGAGGCGAGGGGCGGCTGCGTCGCGTTACTTCGGCGGCAGAGCCTCCCCGGCAAAGAAAGCGGCAGCCAGCGCTCGCTCCCAACCGCTAAGTAACTGCGGCCGCGGCGCCCGGCGGGAGAGCGGGCGGGGGCCGGGCACGCCGGGACCTTCCCCAGTCCCGCCCTCCTTCCCTCTTCGCGCCCGCACGCCGGGCGGGCCCCGCCGCGCTCCGCCCACAGCCGAGCCCCGCTCTGCGCGCGCGCCCCCTGCCGGCCAGCGCCGCCGTGCTGGGGGCAGAGCGGGGGCAGGCGGGGGCACGCGGCCCGGCCTGGCGGAGCGGGCAGCGCCGAGTGAGGGCGAGCCCGGGGCCATCACGGTCACCATGGCCCGGCCGCCGCTCTCCGACCCTGCCGGGCCCCTCCCAGGCCGGCTCCCGTGCCACCTGGGATCCCACCATGTGCCCGGCCGATGCAGCGCCGGGGATGCTGCGCGGCGGGGCGGGTCCTGATGCACAACCATCTTAGAGGAGTGCCAGGGAGCAGAAAGGCTGGCAAGGGTAGGCCCCATCTCGGCACTCCCCGTGGTCCTGCTGCACCCTGAAACACGAGGTGGCGGAACGCCAATGTGCCAAGGTGCTGCGGAAGGGCTGTTGCTGAGGGGACTCTGGAGCATAGGGGCTGTGACGCTCCTGACGGGCCGAAGCACAGCACACAGCCAGCCCCCTTCCTCAGCCCCCGGCTGGCAGCGCAGGAGCAGCCTCCGTGGACTCTGGCACGGATCAGGAGCTGGAATTCTCTTTCCCCAATACGAAGCGGAGCAGCGGCAGCCCCCAGTGCTGGGGTCAGCTCCAATGTGTTCCCCCTCACCCGGGGGGGAACAGCCAGTGTCAGTAATGGCATTAACTGGAGACTTCGCGGAGCTCAAGTGTGACAGAAGAGCTCTTATATCAAAGCAGTCCTTAAAAATAGTAGACCAAACCCGAGTGAAAAAGCTGCACCGAATTATATCTTAAAAACCTAAGTAAAACAATTGAAGAGAATCTTAATTGGAAATCTCTTACGAGGAAATACGTATTTATCAGCATGGTTAGTTTAAATCTTTACAATGATTGCAGTATTGCCAGAAAGCAGTAAATACAATGTATAAAATAAAATAAACCTATTTTCCCCTTGGAAGTCTGATTCCAGTAGTCTCTACTGTTACAGTACATCACCTAAATAATTCTATTTGCTGTGGAACAACAGCAGAAAACGTATCACTCAATAATCACTCTGTGTCACACTGCTCAGCCAACAGATTCCATTTCAGTCCAGAAATAAACCATCTCCATTTTTACTTTTTCTTCTAAATGTCACCAAGCAAAAGACTGACTGTCATTTCATTTTAATATCTGCTTTGCTGAATTATTTTTCCCAGTTTATTCAAATAGGTATCCTACACTATTAGAAAATAACGTCAGTTATTTTAAAAGACATCAGTCTTTTTGGACTGGGTACCATATGGATTCAGTAACATTAAAGTTTACTAGATGCAAAGAACTCTGGAAATTAATATATTTTTTTTAAAAATAGGATTGTCTCTAAGGAACGATGTAGCCCTACATTATGCTATGAAATGTCAGCAGCTAAATATATATATTTTTAAATTAAAGAAATTGTAAACCAAGTATTAGAGAAACTAGGTCTGCACATCCTAAAACATAGGAATCTTTTTGTATTCTGCTCCAGTGAGTTTCAGAGGCTCAGTTTTACTCTAATAACTATAATGCTCATTTTTAAAATCAGCAATCTCCTGCAGCCCAGCCTGACTTGGACCAGTGGATCCTCACCCCCACAGAAAATCAAACTGTTTCCAAAATGGAAGAGGGTCAATATCCTGACTCATGGACATATAAACCCATTGATCCCAGGTAAAATAACGGAAGGGTCTCTCCGTCCTGCAGTGCTGAATGAGGACAGCCTGATGTGCCACACAGTTCCTGTGAGAGGCCAGGTCTGGACACCAGCCCCAGAGTTGGAGGCGAGTGGGCAGGGCCCTGGCCTGGCACAGGGACCAGCACAGCCCTGGCAGTGCTGCATCACAGCAACTGGAAAAGAACTAATGCAATCTAAAGGGCATAAAAACTTGTCTTCTAGAAAGCAGACATCTGCACACATTGGTGAAGAAATGCTACAAAAACACCTGCAGCCACTTCTGATATTTACAATAGCAGGGAAATATTAGTGATACTTCAAAGAGTACTGAAAAATTATCCAGGGAGAGGAACACAAGCTAATATAGAATATGAAGCTTCCACATTTCATCTTATTTAGCTTCTGAAAGAAAAAAAATAACTGACAAGAGAATGGATTACTTTTGAAAGGTACTTAAATATAGGAAGAGATCTCAATAGTATGACCTTTTCAACCTGGCTAACAAGGGCAATGGTATCCATTTGCTTTAAACTGGAGCGAGACAAACCTAATGTTGACATTTCCTGACTGTGAGGGCAATTAAACATTTAAATAGTTTATATCAGCAGAGATAGTGGGTGTGCCTTTGCTTGGGTTTTAAACATGAGATTAGATATACCTTATAAAGACAGGTTTTAACTCAGGTTTGGAACAAATCCAGTTGTGTGTGTCAGGTAGTTACTGAAATACTTGAGTTGATTCCATAGAGAGAAATGGGAGAATGGCACTGGTGATTCTGAATATGGGTGTCTGAACATTGTCAAATGTAGGGTCATCTCACAGGCCATTCAACATTAAGAGTGCCCCTCAGTTTACAATTCCTTTTTTCTCTGGAGAGGCAATGTTATCTGTATGGCTGATGGTGTCACCAGTAATATTTCTTTCCCAGAGCACAACAGGGAAAAAACATCTTGAAAATAAGGTATGATGATAATAAAATTGTAAATCGTATAACAAAAAATTCCAAACTTAAAAAATATTGCCTAAACATACTGCTAAGTTCTTTTTAGAAACTGTCATGCAGAACTCTGGGGAAAAAATAAAATATGACAAGAGGCGAGATTGTAATTGTTAACAACACAGAAACACTGTAGAGGGCAGTTCTTCAGCACAAGGGGGTTTTTTTGTGTGTGTGTTGCTAAAGGGAATTTCACTTTGGCCCATTGGAGAATTCCTGAAAAGTAAAAGCCATCCCCTTCTTTTCTAGTTTGAGTCTAGGGTGGACCACAGCATGACACAACTTTGGCATGACTTGGATAGCTCCCTGGGGCTGCTGGAACTTCCAGAGGGGCCTGCCCAGTCTCGTTTCAAAGCAGCTTTTGAATTGCAGGAGATGTATGCATCAGGCTCAAATCTGCTTCTTTATCTTCAGCTAAGTTTAAACTGGAATTAGAAGACACACAATAAACTCAGGAAGGAACAACTTCAAAAATATTGTGACTGAAAAATACTTTCTACTTCACTGTAGAAATACCAAGACATGCGTTTCCATGAGAAAAATACGTACAAAAGACTTCCCACTAAAAATGAAAAAGAAAATGTCTTTCATTGTGAGAGTAGAAAGACTACAGAAACAGTTCTTGTGTTTGGGAGTTTGCCAATGAATCAGAAAGGGCTGGTAAAAATGCATTCTTTGTGCAGAGCCCCCTCACTCTGGAAAAAACTCCTTTATTCACAGAGACAAGATTCTGCTCTCATATATAGCCCGATAACTCCTGTGAAGTCAATGGGAGTTGACTTGCATTACGCAGAGGTTTTTGCCCAGATATTCAGCATTTGTTTACAGTAGGAACAGGAGACTCTAACTATTGTTGAAAACTATTTCACTGCTTATTTTTAATACAAAGGGTTCAAAGTGAGGAAAGCTCAATTTGTAGGAATTTCATAACTATCAGGGTTTTATCCATGTTATAACATCAGGGTTCAATTTCAGATTTTTTTTCATGGACAAGCAAAAGAGCTTCTTAACAGAAGCTGGTTTGAGAAGAGTTTATAAAAATGAGGTATCTGTCTTAATTGCTGAAGCATTTTCTATCCTCTTGAGCTAATATTTTGTAAACAGCAATGGAGGGGGGGACCACAGATGTTTACTGGCTAAGTCTGTCTACAAGACATCAGTGAAGTACAGGTCTGACACAGAAAAATGGGAGCTGGGCAAGACAGCTGGTATATTAGTTTGTAGGTATCTCTGGGATGGGAGCAGAAAGGGCAGGGACAAATGGGAAACTGTTAGGGAGAAGGGCTAAAGGGGGAAAAATGAGGATAAGAGAGGCAGGGTAGAGTTTGGGGCTGGAAATTCATTTTAACAATGAAACTCACATTAATTATCAAGTGCTGCTGAAAGAGATGGTCCCTCCTCTCCCTATTCCACTGTCCCTTCCAACCCTGGATGTGATTTTTAGCATTGGTGTTCATTTTACCCCATGATGACCTGATTCAGAGAGCTGAACTGAAAGAAAAGGAGCTATACAAGTTTAGTTCCCTGACTCAGCTCACAAGGGAGACCAGGACAGTCAGTAGGAGGAATGGGACGGACTACCCCTTTCAGTAGCAGCCCACAATTAGATTGGCAGAACCACATCCTGAGTTCAGCAGGGGACTCGGGCAGCAAGCCAAGGAGAAAGCCAGCACTGGCTAAGTCAGGAGACTGAGGCTGAAATGAAGAGTCTGTGAAGACAAAACACTGTTGAAAAATTGATGTTGGATGGAATGAAAGGCCTGGAGAAGTGAGGTCAGGTTTGGAAGGAAGAAGGGGATAGAAAGAAATTGCAGGAGTCTGTCTTTGCTGCAGCATTATGTTCTGCCCTTGAAAACACATTATAAAATACTACATTTTACTATTCCTTTACCACCAAATTTTCTGATGCAAATCATGAGCCAATGTGCCTATGTCATTGCCTTCTGTTGTCACAGATGATAACAACTCCTGACTCTTATCAATAACCAATGCATGCAGCAGGGAAGTCTTTTGCAGTCATCTAATCTTACTGATAAAAGCAGTGGTACCTTACCACCTTACCAACATGACAGTACAGATATGTCTCTAGGTCATTAAAAAAACAGAAAAAAAAAAAGATTTAACAACAACAAAACAAAAGAAAACAAAGGAACTTTGAACACCTGTAAGGCTACAAAATACAGTTTTTAAAGGTTGACTCACACACAGCTAAAGACAAGCAAGAAAGACTCATTATAAACTTTTCCTCTAAAAGGGATACCTACAAATCCAAAAATCTTTGGCAGATAAAATTTGATTTAAATTTTTCTGGTTTGTATCTGGTATGTCTGATGTCTTAGCAGTCACATAAAAATGTTAATTTTTTTCTTTCAGTTTTCCTTCTGTATCTGCATTTTCCTACCGATGTAAATTTAGTCTATACAATGCAGCCGTTTGTGCAAATGACTCTGAAATACAATAGGCTGCCCCTCTAATTTGCGTAAATGGTACTGAGAAATTGTCCCACGATGGGAACTAGTATTTTCAGTTTTCCTAGTCCAGCTTTCTTCCTTCCCCCAGTCGAGTCACTGAATCCCTTAGTGATCTTGAACAAATAATTTGATTTAATTGCACCCGAAT
This sequence comes from Turdus rufiventris, assembly GCA_013186435.1. Taxonomy (NCBI): domain Eukaryota; kingdom Metazoa; phylum Chordata; class Aves; order Passeriformes; family Turdidae; genus Turdus; species Turdus rufiventris. The sequence goes on from PYHW01009614.1 coordinate 2,996,602, forward strand.
CAAGCCAGCGGGATAAGTTAAGTAAAAAGCAGCTTTTCCCCACAAACCAAAGCCTGTGCCTGAACTGTGCCTTCCCCAGTAACCAGACACGAGTTAAAGTAACACACTTCCCTTGGGACCATCGTGAGGGAGTCAAGCATCCCAAATGTGTTTCAAAACCTAGAAGATGTGTTCAAAGCTGGTCTTAAAGGTATTTTTGCTAATCCAGTAATTAACATGATGGTTTTGCATAGAATAAAGAATCTCAAATATTTAGAAGCATATGATTATAGTGTTTTTAAAAGAGTCACTATTTCTTAAAACGTATTAATTTACTTGTTCACTTCAAACAGACTAGATCTCAACTGTTATGTTCTTTAAACTCTGGTGGCTTACCTAATGAATGCTTGTGACTCATAAGGCCTATTATTAGTCCTTCTAAGCATACATTGGCAAAAAAAAATTATAGCAAGCCAGCTTTTATGTACTGTTTAGCAGAAAGTTCACAGTATTATATAAACCATTGCAATGCAGTTTCCCTTAAACTACTAAAATGTATTGTAATCTACTTGCTTTGGGTATGTTCCATTTTACTTCCTAATCCAAACAGTGTGTTTTACAGATATACACCTTAGTGATGGTGGCATCAAACTGGAGCTATAAAAATATTAAACCAGCTGCTACACAGGAACAGCTCCTGACTCAGATTTTTATCTGGGGTTATTTACTAAGTCTCTGTATGTCTGCCCCTCAGTGAGAGCTAGATTTGTTAAAAAGCCAACCACCTTCCTCTCTCATTAACCACAAATGATACTGCAGATGCTTAGCATTTTTTCCATGCACTCCTACATCCATCTGTTCCTGATAAATTCACTCGTAGGGAGTATCCCGATAGTAAGTACAATTGTGGAAAGCCCACACAAAGTCACAAAGCTTACAAATTGAGATAATATCCACTTTTTATGCTAGGCAATTAATCTGTTTATTTATATGAGTTTTGAATAGAAAGGTGAAAAAAGAGAACTTTTGAAAATGAAAAATGAAAATCAGCATTTTCTTTCTAGTCTGAATGTGTGGGAATTCTACCATTAGTCTATTTTCGGTCTGACTTTTTTACAGCATTTTTGATGAGATTGTACTACCCTTACAGCAAATTATTAAGTAATTTTAAAAATTTGGAACTTTTAAAAATTGATTTTTGTTTATTTTAATTATCTCTGGTTGTGCAAAGGTGGTACATACACTGTAGTCTATAACATAATTTTATAAAAAAGTATTATAAGAATAATATAAAGGAATTAGAGCTACACAGGATCTGTGTGCCCATTTCTTTTTGATTCTGCAGGCTCCTGCATATTTCCTTCCCAGTAAATGCTAGTGGATTTTCCCAACATGGCCACCAATAAAGGCTTCCAATTATTTTTACATGTATTTTCCAATTTCTCTCACGTTTGAACAAGCACGTACAACCAGCCTGCCTTTCCATTGCTTCCTAATCATAATACAATGTAAAAATCTTTATTCTACCTCCAACTACCAGATGCAATCCCTTGAAAGGAAGGAAACAATACTTAAACAGGACATTTAACTTTATCTACTTTAAGGACAACAGTGGTTACTACCAAGAGGATTGGAAAATACAAGTTTTTTAAACCATAGTAGCTTGGAAAAGTTTTTTTTTTTTCAGATTCATACTGCAGACAAAACCAACAAAAATCCACACTTGAATGCTCACATAATAAGCAAAGCTGCTGTATCTCCTCCCATGCTGGGAGAGATACTTGCCATGAAGGGAAGTGTTTGAGCAGGAGGAGCAGAATTGAGTTTTCAAAAGAAAACCCTGTCATAAATGTGGTCTCTTATAATCACAGAGCCTATGACAAAATAAAATCTTAAACTACAAACAAACCCTGAGCATTAAAAAATAGACTGAAATGTTCTACATCCTTGTTATTGCAATTCTCTGCTGCTGTAATTGTCATGGGCACTTTGTTCTAATACCATCAATCTTCATTTTTTATTTATTTGCTAAATGGTTTGCTAACATAAGAAAGAGAAGATAATTTATAATAAAAGCCCATCTGCATAGATTTGTGCAAATATAATTGCACATTCTAATGCTCAGACAAGGACATATCGATTATACCTGAGAACTATTTGTTAACAAACCTGGGGCCACAGAAATTGATTTTTTGAAAGTAATTCCACAACAGATAAAATACTTACAGCCATCCTAAGGTGCAAACCTGGTTGTGATTGCTGGCAGAAATCATAGTGCAGCTTCCAGGTGTGGAAGATAATTTATGAAACAGATGAAGGAACTGTATTTCATAAGTGCTGTGAGGAGCAGTGTTGTGTTCTCAGCGTTAACACAAACGAAGCACAGCTGGCCACTGCACTGAACACATCTGTAGTGCTAAAGCTGCTGCACAGCTGCTGCCCTTGCACTTCATGTCAAGATGGACTACTCGAATTTGGCACATAGAAAACGTCATTAGCAAGCTTATTAAAGGTTATTAACCAATACTTGAGAGGCATGACTTCCCTGTGTAACAGAAAAATACAGAGTTAATCACATTGAAATCATTCAAGTGACTGCAGAGAAAATAGTTATTTGTGTAGATCATACTCAAATCCATTATATATTTCCCCAAACAATGTTGAAATAAATACTACACCAGGAAATACTAAACACCTATCTTAAATTTGACCATGAAATACAATTATACCTGTCCCCTCCTCCTTGGTAATTGTCAAGTGGTTGAGATTATCTCAGTAAGAGCAGATTTTTTTTGTTAGATCCTAAATCATTGTGAGGACCCACAGTGGAGTCCAAGTAGGGCAGCTATAATATGTCTTGTAGGTATGTGTTCTGTATTTTAAAATATTCTTAAAAGGTGACCCAACCCCCAAACTTGGTTTTAAATTAGGCCTCTTTATTTAATCATTAGGGATTCATACTATCAAGATGCAAACCCAGTTCATCTTGTCTGTATACACATACCCTTAAGAGACCTGGGAGACAAGTAAGCACTAACTGGAAACTCGGTATTTGGGTGGGAGGAGGAGTTGTTTATGCAGCATAAGGAACTGTCAGAAATTCTTGCTAAACAATGTTCTTGACACAGACCTAAGAAATTTTGGATTTAGGGGAAGCCAGTGGGGATTCAGGTTTTGCCATTAGTGCCATTTCCATAGCATCAAGACACAAACTCTCATTTGCAATCCTCAGCCACTAACTTTGAAAAAGCTTGCAACTCTATGCAAAAATCATCATTTAATTTTCATCTCCTGCATTGCATTAAATTACAACGGTGCAAGTATTCTACTTTTATCATTATTGTCTTTCCATTTTAATTACATTTGGGACTGACTGCTTACCTTGTGATTGATGAGCAGGTGGAAAATAAGTTAATGATGGACAAAGATTGTATTTCTTTTACTAGCTTTTGCTTTTCTTCTTATGCTTATGCAGGGATTCTGTGTGCATTTACAGAGATTTCCAGGGCTGGTCTGAGCCTTTACCCTGTGAGATACATACTCTGCTGTTTCCTAGACATAAGATTTTTACTTCTTTTGGGTCAAAAAATACATAAAATAAATACAAATAAATCAGTTTGTAGAGACAATGTTCTGATTAAGATTCCTATTAAATTAAAAAATCCCTTATTTCATGGTACTTTTCTGAGTTTGTGTTCTGCTTGAGTCAAGTAGTGCTGGGTTCAGTGCACTACTTGTTTTGCTTTTCAGCAATTAATTTATTGATTTGATGGCACCTTGAAATCTGAAGTATTCTTTTATTAGAACTCATGCCTGTTGCTCAAATCAGAAAAGACAATGGTTTTTTTCATAAGAGTGTGTCCTATAGTTAAAAATATGTTCTTTTTATTTCTGTTAGACTATCCCCTGTTCTAAAAAGGGTAATGTAAAACATAAAATAAATAAAAATAGCAAAAAAAAAATCCTTAGGGTCCCACTTAGTATTATACAGGTAAGCATCTGTGACCACAGAGACTCTTACAAAAAACAAGTATTTTTAAATTGAGTTCTTCTGAGCACATATACTGTGCTCTCAGGCTGTTCTCCTTGGCTCTCCTTGTGTTTCCCTCTCCATTTCTTTGTTTCTCCAGTGAAATAAAAGCCCTTTATGTTGACAAAAACATTTGTGTTGTCACTAGAAGCAGAAAACTATACTAATGACTCTGCAGTAATCTATAAATTGTAAGCTGAGCAACTCAGAAATTGGTAGGCAAACCATCCCAATAGAGATGGATACACAAAAGTTCATTGCAGTTGGTTTAGTATGTAAAATTACTTTAGATGCTCTGGTCTTTGCCTGCTGATGGTAGGTTTCAGGAGAGTTTTCACTTACTGTTAGAAAATAAGTAAATTTCTTCTAAACAGTCCAAATATTTTCATATCATCTAGGTGTCCCAGAGATGTGTGTATAAGTCTGAAACATTTTTTCATTGTTATTTATCAGTTCTGCTGGTAGAAGCATTAATTGCAGTCTGCTAGCTATATAAAGTAAAAAACCAAATTAATAGAGGGTTGTTCACTTGATTTACTATAAATCAGAAAGTATTTTCAAGGGGGAAGGAATGATTCAGGCAGCATTTGCTGTCTTGCTGTTGGGAAAAAAAAAAGGCATTGTTCATTTAAAATAATAGCTTTTACAGAATGAGTCTATTTTTCTCCTTACCGGAAGATTGCAGGAACAGAACACAATTAATGCATTTACTGCCACTCCTGATTAAAGTGAAGATTTAAGGTCTTGCATATCCTGTCTTAAACTGATTTCAAAATGTCTATTTTTCAGATAATGCCAATATGATGGTCATTTCAGAACAATACTTAACAGTCTGGAACACTGACCATTCCAAGGATCTCAGAATAACAAATTAACCCTGTCCATCAAGAAAAAAGCTGTAATGCTTTTGTTAATACAGCTCACGAATTACATAGTTCTCAAATTAAAAACTTTCTCTGTTTTACTCTCAGCTAAAGACTAAACAGATGCATGTAGATGATTAAGTCCTCAATTAATTAGCCCTACATAAATATGACTGGGACAGCACACTGAAGGGCTGTGCAAGATACATACTGTATTACTACACAGAAGATAATTTCATCACACATATCTGGTTTTGGGTATATTAGCATAATAAAACTAAAATCCTTGTCATATGGTACTCATCTCCAGCCTTTGACTTTAGACTTTACCAAACATCATCATCAGCTTGTTCTTCTCACTGCAAAAGGAATAGTGAAATATCTAAGAATTTGTCCTGCATATCTGCTTAGAGAGTGCACTGAAATCATGAGTATGACCACTGAGGATATGGTGTAAATTCAGTAACTAACTCACCAGTTTTAAAGGAAATCGAGTTTCAGAACTAATGTATTCACTTCAAAGAAGTTCAGTTTCTTAAAATCTGTAAATTTCAACACTTTTTTAAAAGACAGAAGATACAGAACCCTGAAAATCAGGGTCATACTTTATTCAATAGCAAAAGCAGTTAAGTAATTCCTGTGCAACAAGAGATCAACATTCACAAAGCCTGTAACTTTGATGCACTTAGAGAAAAAAATAAACTTTGTTTAGGAATCCTCTGAGGTGACTCCCTGCATAGAATTGTGTTTTCAGGTACATATCAAAATTTGAAAGTGAATTGGTCCCTACATAAACTTGAGCAGACTCTTAGTGTTGCCCAGAGCCTATTTCCTTCACTGCTGTTAGCTTTACAGAGGGAAAGGAGCTGTTTAAGGTGAGAGACTGTTGGCAAAATAAACTAGCTTGGCAGAAGATCAGGAGGTTTCAATCTCTTGGCAAGAGATCAGTTTCCTTCCTTTCTTTGTTTAAAACATTTGATATGCCATTCTGTGAACAAAGTATACGGAAAATTTGGAAAAGATTGTCCATTTCTTTATTCCTTTCCCTGCCTGGAACTGAAGAGCCTTTAGAAAGACCAAATAAAAGAGTACATACTCGGTTTTGGTTCTCATGGGTAGCAGATCCTGAATTAGGGTTATGAATTCATGAATTACAGGACTTTTCATCCAGGATCTGTCACAATTTTATTCACATCAAAAATAATAGAATATCTTGATTTAGTATTGACACAGAAAGATGGGTAGAGAAACAAAAATGTGAACTGCAGAAATGAGAAAAATCACCTGTGGGGTGGAATTAAGGAAAACCAGTATTGAAACCTTTATCCATTTCTTGATTTAACAGAGAAGAACTCTCATCATGGGATGTCTTATACTAAAATGAAAGTATGAAAATTCTTAGGTCGTATCAGACAATATATCATTATCAGATTTTAAGCAGCATATAGAGTACCCTTACAATTTAGTAAGAGCACATTTTCTGATTTCTTCCTTTGTACTTGATGAAAAGATGCAGTTGATACAACTACAGAACACAGCTTTCCACATTTCTTCCGATAGTACTGAGAATGTTGCTGCTTTTTACTATTTATTAAACAAAACCAGATCTGAGTACGAATAGATGCATAATTGTAGAATCATTCATTACACCTTTTCACAGCCTCTCAGAGAGTTCATCCTTTTTAATGCAATACCTTAAACTTGAAATTTTTTATGCAAGTGTGCTCTGGCAGCTCATTAGTTTGATGCCAGGTTCCAGATTTTGGCACTACAATTTCTCACTTTCACTAATTTAGTATGGGAAACCAGAAGTTTAAATAATTGTACGTACTGTTGGCAGAACTGCTTAGCTGTCTTAATCAAATATCCATAATTAAGTCTTTGACTTCACTCTATGCAGCAAGATATTTAAATTGCTCTCTTCAAAACAACTTTGTCAGAGTTTTGGAATCAAAAATAGCCTCTCATCTGTTTCTGAAATTGCACTAATATATCACATCCAAGTAGGGAATAGGATAGAAGTTAGCCTGGAGGAAGGGATGAAACCTTGTAAAGAATAGAAAGGAAAAATTCTTTATTCTTCGGGAAAAAAATTGCCTAATGATTGTATTCAAATCTAATTCATAGTTCTTGCACAATTAGGATAAAATAAAACAAATTTGCAAGCCAGATGCCATATTTGAGATTACTATTCTGTCAACTCGTCCTGTACAAGTTCACCAGAGAATTTCCTCCTCTTGTTCATGGCATCCTGTTGTCACGAGACAACTCTGTTTAAGGTATTATGTTTTGGAAACAGAAGCAGAAGCCAATTGCCTTGTTTGTAAACCAGGCCCCATTCAAGTTGCTGCAGAGTGACAGGCTAAACTGGTAACTGGTCTCAGTAGTTCTTCTTTATGATCCTGGTGTTATTATTACTGATAATGGTAATAATTATCCATACTTCTTACAATGAATTTAATTCCTTCCTACAAGGAATTACACAAACAGGAACACTTAATAGCCTTCCTGTTTGGTCCTGTTGCAGATATTCTCTCATTGGTTCCCCTCCAATCACCCATTTCTATCAAGAAATAGCTCTGCTGTCACTCAGTCTAGAGAAGCCATTCCTAACAGTGGGTCTGAACTGAGTCCATGATTAAACCTGACTTCCTTCTGCCCACTTTGATACTCCCAAAGCCACTTCTGCCTTCCGTATTGGTGATGCCAGCAGCAGGCTCAAGCCTGCGTATCACTGCAGTGCTGTGCTCTGCTCTGTGTCCTCTGAGAAATCCAAGAGATGGGAACCATTTCCCTCTCTGTAGTTCCATCGATGTATTTGCACAGACTGAGCACTAAGCACTGCAGAGCAGCAGTGGAGTTAAAAGCAAGCTTCCACTGCTGTCCAAAAGGTGTGCAGTGGGAACAGAATGTATTGCTGTAGGAATGTTTGCAGAGAGGAGTGATTAACAAATCTGCTCTTACTTGCACTAGCCCTTTTACCCCAGCAATTCAAAAGACACGAGACATGTCTAGCACATCCCATGTCATGCTTGCTTGAAGTCTTGCAAAGCAAACATAACTGAACATTCCTGTACAATAGCTGTTTTTTTAAACAGTTACTTCACTATTGTTAACTGAACTACACGTTATGACAAGTGATATATCCATAGTCATCCCTTTGGCATTCTTTATAAAAACATGAATCATGGAAACATTCATCATGAGGAACTCCCATCATAAGGACATGTACACAGTGTGTCGTTCAGCCTGGCTGTATCTTTCCACTCTGTAAAATGTAACTGTCAGAACAACTTCAATGAATTGTACAGGCCAACATGTAAGTTTGATAAAGCACAACTGATAAAACACATGTCAGAATTCATTAGTTATGTTTAACTTCAAGTAATGCTTGTGTACAGAAGAAAGATGAAAATTTTCTTTCTTTGTAAGTCATTCTACCAAACACTGTAATAGCACCATATCAGTGTACATTAACCAGAAAAAAAAAAATCACTTGGAAGAACTGGCCAACTAACAAAGCTCAGACATTGAAAAGCATGGATAAAGAGCATAAGCAGAATAAAAGAACTACTAAACCAGACTGTGCTTGAGCTTGGTCAACAGGAAAGGGAGGAATTAACCACTGCAGCTGCTCCAAAATTGTCAAAAGGAAAGGAATAGACCTAACATATCCAGAAGCCCTTTCAAAGAGACTCACAGGGATTTTTTCCCATGTTTTTCCCCACAAAAGCCTTTCACCATTTAGGGAAATGCTAAATGGTGTTGACAGCTATTGTTTATGGCACCTTTATCCTGTCCAAGATACAGAAATAAGTTTCCCTGAAAACTGAAATGGCTTCTTTCAGAACTGTGCCAGTTTTCTGGAGGTGACAGGAGAGGGTACACAAATGTAAGGACCATCTGCTATGCCATATCAAAGGAAAGGAAGGGTGAGAAGGAGGTTACCTACAGACATCACCAGGCATGTTTTCCCATGGATAAAGGTACCTGCATTCCAAGAGACACAGTGACACCCTCTGTGTTTTTACTCTTCTGGTTTTCCAGGCAAGAGATGCAAAAAAAGATTTCCACTCCCTAAAGAAGAGTGCTAACTGGTAAGAATTTTATACTAGCTCTGCTCAAGTTCTGACAATTATAGAAACAAAACTCAAGAGAAATACAAAGCAATGATTTCCTATGAAACATTAATCCTTTAGTCTATTTTTTTTAAATGAAATACTAGATTGAGTATTACTTGCTGTAATGAGGCAGTGCCAAATCATAAAATGTCATGTGCTGGCTTGAGCTGGTTTTCAGTTTCTGTCCATGCACTCCTCACTGTGCCTGTGCAGCTCCCCGAGGCTGTGACACAAAATTCCAAACGCACTCCCTGAGCTGCACTGATCACAGGGGACCTCTACCCAAAAATTACATGTCAGGTCTCATACTGTAAAGCACTAGTACTTTCTTCCACGTGTAGATTTCAAAATGGATGCGTTTGCCACTTGGGAAAAATGTACACTTTGCTTTTAGCAGAAGTCCCAGAACTGGTAGGATTTTCAGTGCTTCTATGGTGCTATAAGCCGTAGCTGCTAAGATCTTTAAGTAAAATTCTATTATGGAGAAAAAACACTATATATAATAGAAGCACTTATTTTAGAAATTCATTACAGCATAAAGAGGTTAAATGTTTCAGTAGTAAAAAACTAATGAGAAAAAGATAAAAATTATTGTCATAATATTAAGTAAGCAATTTACACTTTTTAAGGTAAATAGCATGAGCATACTTACTTATTCTCATCACAGATGTGGATATGCAGATCAGAAAATGTTACAGGTATATCATTAAAAGCTGTAAAAGTGACAATATTTTAAATATAGTATTATAAGCATTTTGTTTCTAAAAAAATGCTGATATTAAAATATATATAAAACCATGCATCACTTTATACCTACAACTTTCCAAACAACAATTTTTTAACTAACAAGAATTTTAGGCATCTACTCTAAGTACAGACCTCATCTTACTCCTGTATTGACATTTGTTTATGGTTGAAGAAATAACTGTCTCAAGTATTATATTTGTTATGATGCTCTTAGCTTAAGGTAAAGTTGCCTTCCCTAATAAAGACACCATTCTGAAGACGTGCCAGGAATTTGCACACAGGCTCCCATTACTAAATCTATTTCATATTGAAATATAAAAGTGAACTACTTGCTGCAACAAAAGGTATTTATTGACTAAATGAGCCTGCACCATGAAACAACTGAAGGTGCTCAGTACCACTGAGAAATAATTTCTGTGAACAATGATTTCATTAGGTTAATATTAATAACAAACATCATTTTGTCTCTGTGCTCAGTGAAATGAGGGGAGTAATGGTAAGGGGAACAGAGGTAGTATCAAAGAAAATCTGGACTTGAGATACAAAGGGACAGGTCTTTCTCTTACACCTTCTCAGAGACAGCTTGTCAAACTTTAAATGATGTTCTTATAATAACACATCAAACCACTACGAATCTCACATTTTAGCCTGCTACAGTAAGAATTACCAAACAGTTCCAACAGCTGGACTGAGTAAAACAGGGCAGGAAAGACTGCACAGTTAATACAATGCATGCAGAGTGGCCAGGGCACCCTGTAACCTGTCACAGATGGCATTTAATGCAATAGAGTTCAAAATTCAGTTTTTTAGATTGTATTAGCACGCAAATGCATCTTATCTGCTGGAAAATGAAGCAGCCAAGTGAGACACCACAACATTGGCAAAGCAGGAAAAAGAGAGACAGCAAGAAGAAAAAAATCGCAGTTTCAAATTACATAATTTCCTTTTGCCACAACTCAAGTAATCCACAACCACATGGTTATTTTCCTCTCCCAAAGTCATCCCTCATTTTCTAACATAAATATCCAGCGACCTGGTCAATACTTTAGACTTGGGCCCTGATCTTGCGACACTTGCATATACATTTCAGTTTACTCACATGAGTAGCGCCTTTGGTTGCAGTAAGACAATTCATTGAATGTGTAAATCTTTTGGGATTGCTGGCTTTTTGTTAAGGTGAAGTCGGTTGTTAAAATAACTTTGCTCCTGAAAGTTTAACAAGGAACTTTACAGTGGCAGGAAGAAGAAAAGAACCAAGTATTTCACAGATTCCTTTAAAAAAATTGAAAATAATTTTTAAAAGACTCACTGAAAGTTCTAACAGGAATACAGAAATAATCTTTGTCCTGCTTCCTCTCCATGGTGCAAACAGAAGCTGCCCATATTGTGAAAAGAGAGTTTTAGAAAATTAAAATGAATACTTCAAACAAACACATTCTTCTTTGACATACACTGTGCCAAACTGTGCATTATCAGACTTCTGAATGATTCATGAAACACTTAAGATTATGGATCTCACTGATGCACATTCTGCTGGGATTAGTGACACCACAACATTTCTAAATCTAAATAACCCAGAGTTATGCACACATGGTGTCCTGAATTCACAGATCTCAGTATTGCAACACATTTTGAAAAATGCAGCCTTGCAGCACTCTGTATCACTGGGGATATGTGATTCTAAAAAGACATTAAATTCTGGTTCTGTCTACATGTAACCTCTTTCCAAATGGCAACTTAAAACTCAGTTATGCACTGGAAAGCCTACGGCCATTTCAGAGTACTGCATTATGGTTCTGGAGGATTTTTGAAACAGCATTTCTATGGATTTGAGGTATATCAATTCAGGATAAAAGTTTGATGCCACTAGGACTAACAGGTCTCTCCTAGCTGTAATCAGGTAGTGGTTGTGGGTTTTGTGTCACTCTGTGTTTTGTGGTTTTTTAAAATGCATATAATAATAAAATTTTCTGTCTTGGTTTCTTAAATATACTAGCCTAGTATATTTACTACCACTGTGAGACCTTTCTGCAGGTGGGAGCAAGGAGAAATAAAATCAATAGATGTCAGTAGTGGAAGCACTCTTGTAAATCCATGCCAAGACATCACTCTTCTCTCAGCTTTTCTATTTTACCATCTTTCAGGATCATCCTTCTCAATTGAAAGACCAAGTCAGAATTCAGGTTATATAGTTTTAAATTATTTGACAGAAAGTCTCCATTCAAAAGGCAGACAATTTTATGCTCATAATTCATGAACAGAATTACCCACTAATCCTAAGTAACACTGTTCTTGATTTTTCACTTGAATATTAAGTATATAAAGCACCAGAAAAGCAAATTTAAAAGGAAAAAAGAGCAATTCTTTTTCTACTCAGAACAACACAAAGTATTACCAATGTATTGCTTAGCTGTGACTAAAACACTTACAGTATTTAAGAGTATTGGATGTGCTATTAGGTTATAAATAAACACCAATGCTCCGTGCTGCACATGACAGACCTGAGTACAGAAGACGTATCTACAGGTTTTCCTCCTTTAAAATAGGCATGTGAGTTAATCCCAGTGTCTAGTTAAAAGACGTCCTTGAGTTCACTAGGAGGTTTGCTGTATGAAAAACAGAAAATGGGGCATTTGCAGCCTCCAGGACTCCAAGGAATGATGCAGTTTCCACTTCCACTTTAATCAATGGAAATTATGGAGAGATGACAGTGACCAGCATGTGCAGGATCAGTTTTATAAGTTGTGCAAAGAACAAGTGCCTATTTTCTTATCACAGAAAATCAGCAGGAGGCATCTCATGAGTAATAAACTTCACCACTAGCAAGCATTCATAGCAATATTCCCAAGTAATTCAAATTGAAAAATAAAAACACTTGAAAATTTGCACGAGAACCAATAAACATTAATAGATAGTTTCCACTTGCACACATAGCCTTTTGCACCATTACAGGACTTAACAGTATAATGCATTTTACAACTTGAATTAAAAATCTATATTACACTGAAATAAATGTCTTGTAAAAAGTCAATTATAAATTTCTTTGCTCTATCTGTAGCTTAATTTATCACCGAAACACAGAAAAAATTGAGGAAATCTGATATAAGTTTAAAATTGCCAAAAATAATGTGTATTTACTTATAAATACAACTTCTTTTTATATATTATTATCACTTATAAGAATACACTTAATGATAATAAATAAATGCTTTATTCCATTAAATTGGTGCAATCTTATCTTCACTCCATTAAAATAATTTTTGCAAAGAGTTTGATCCTGTTGTTCTTATTTCCAAGTGATATGTAGAGTTTTCTTTATATCTTATGACAATTTGAACATATTACAATAAACCACCCAAAAACTAACAGAATTTAACAGACAGACTGGCTACCAAAAAGATTCCAAGTTTAACAAGGGTATATGAGCTCCAATCACTGAGATTACTTGAAAATTAAAAAATCCTTCCTGAAAACTGTAGAACAAAAAGGAAATGTTAGAAGAAATAACAAGAAAAAAGAGAGAATACCAATGAATCATTGTATTCAAAACAGTAATCAGTTACTTTCAAAAGCTGTTGTCTCTTCGCTCCATCATTGATTTTTGTATTTCAGTATTCTATTCTAAGCTTCTTAGAGAAATATGGTTCTTCATTTGATACATCTCCAGTAACACAAAAATATCTCCTTTCTTAGAGCAAAGGAAAACAATACAGTCTATTCAGCTGGTGACTCTACATGGGCTGTCAATGTCACATTTCAGTGGCTGGCTCTTCTCAAGCAGGTGTACTGATTTTCTGAAACAGAGTCAGATTATGGAAAGTTCTGAGGTGGTTTCTACTCTTTTTGGTAATGATATAATTACAACAACAAACAAACTCCTGACTTAGATTCCCCTCCGTTTGCATAACCTCCAGTAACTACTCTGTTGGGATCATTCAGTTCATCAAACAGTCCTGTTTCAATGACTTCTTCCTGCCAGGGTATAGGGACAGCACCTGTCGCAAACTTTTTGAAGAATTTCTTGTCTTTGTCATCAAACTCAATTCCTCGTATTTCAGAGAAGTCAGCAATGTCTGCAATATCTTTGGCATAGACAACTGATGGATCTGGCACAAATGGAGGGTCAACAAGGTTTGCCTCTAACCTGTGGAAATTTATCGTTTTGAAGAAGCTGTGTTTTCTTGGGTCATCATCTTCATTCCTGCAATAAAGCAAATGTGTGTTCATCAGTGTGTATGGTCTCAGAGAGATACAGGGGTGTCTGTGTTTTGTACATGACAGCACTTCATAGATATATATATATATAAAACCATATATTTATATATATTATATATATATATATAACATGCAACACAATTCCTTTCTTCCTAACCAAGGGATGCTGCTTTGTACAACATAAGCTGAGAAGCTGAAACCATTCTGATCCATTACTCATTCCTGCACCTATCAGGGTACAGCCCAGGCAAGGTGCCACACAAGAGCTGCAGTGCTGCATCTGGGATACCCCCTCCAAAGCTACACTTCCACCAGAACTGAACCTACAGCACAGTGTGGGGGCTAGTATTGGATTTACTGTCCCACAAGGGAAGCTTCGTGATTGGCTCTGTATCTATAGGATAAGAGTATATATCTATCTGTATTACAGGGTAAGAATATGTATTAAACTCTAGAATGGATGTATTGGGTTAATACATTTATAGACTGAGTGAGCAGCAATAGTCTCAATAGGAAGCTGCTGACAAATGACAGTTCTCATTTTATCTTAATTCAAAGCATCTCCACATTTACATCCTAAAACTCAGTCATGTCACTCAGGTAAACACTCCCACTTATAGTGACTGTTCATTCAGTTACTACTCTTACAAAATTAACAAATTTTTTTAGGCAAGAGATTCACAGATTATGACATTAACAAAAGTATGTGTGCCCCTGTCACAAACATAATCCTTTATTAATATAGTTAAAACCCAATTATAAAACCCAGAAAGAACTAAATTATTGTAAATGCTTAAGTTAATGAATCTTATGAAAAGCTTCAGACCTCAGGAAGACCTTCAGCTGTAAAAGAACTACTGAATTGTTTCACTGTAGACCTAGAGAAAGACTTGTAGAATATTTTCTGGTGATAAAAATCATCTGAGCCTCAAATATGTGCTTGTTGAAGCATGACCTAAGACCACATCTTTTGAACTGTGCCTCTAGTGCCAAGGCATGCAAAGTCTTGGAATTGTAGAGAAAAGAGAAGCAGAGAGAAGCACTGTCTTTTCCACACCTATGCATTCTTTGTTCACTTGTAGCTCCTAACACATTGCTTTTTCCTTTTCCAACCTCCTTACAAAAATCAAACTTAGCAAAGTGTAAGCCCTCATGTATTTCTAGACAATATTCTATGAATAAAATGTAATGCAAACCTTTGGCAAGTCTTTTTATCTTTGCAAATATGCAGAAGCACCATACATAAGCAGTAGATTTATGTGATTACAGAAAAATCTTAATTTTTTTTTAAATCTTCATTTTCATTCATGCAGAACAGCTTGTCCAGCTTAACACTACAGCTGGTTCCTCATGCTGTCCTGCCTGCTTCTGGCCTGCCTTTGGTGCACCCTGGGCACAGCAGAGATGAAACCACCAGCTGATCTTTTCAGCCCCTTGCTAGAAAATTGTCACTGTGCACCTCTGCCCGGTTCTGAGCAAGCCACCACCAGCCACTACCCACTGTACATCACCAGGAATGAGCAGGATGGCACAACATGAAGAATGACAGATGCTGCCATCCAGGCATGCTGGGCAATGAAAAATATTATGTTTTCAACCCCAAAGCACCACATGAACAAAATTATGAACATACAGATTAAGGATCTTGACTTCTGCACATCCACAGGCTTGCAAAATCATCTCCTACCTTACCTACCCAGTGATAACCAAGTAATTGAGCAGCCTGACATGATTTATGTATATTCACTGTTAGCCTGAAATGCATTTCAGCTGCTGTTCAAATTAACTGGTGTCCTGGGACACTGGTGAGCCACTAGTGCTGACTGGCCAGATGCAGTCGCAAAAAATCTCCCTTTATTTTGCTTTTCCTTTCTGTAACATAAACCAAAAAGCACTAGAGGCTCCAAAATGGATTGCTGCAGTGTTCCTTGACCTGAAACCATAAAAAGTTAAAAAATGTAAAGCTACATGAATGCCATCTACTGGAACTGAGACATCTTCCAACTAGCTGGAGATGAACTTGAGCTTGTTCTCTGTGAACTGCATTTTTATGTAACTTGAATAGGAACAGCAAATGAACTCACATGAAGTTGGTCGATTTTGTATTCTTCCATTAATAAAAAAACCTAAAATTCACTTCACAGGTTCAGGATTTCAGATATCAATATCAAAAAGGCTAAGTAGAAAAAAGGGTTACATGTTTCTTGAGTTAGCTAGTGAAATCAAATCTTCAGTAGAAGAGTGGAGTGTTTTGAAAGGTCAGGTGTACAAAATAAAGCTGTCTTTGAGCAGCTTTAACTTATGCAACAGGCACTGCTGTGGATAACCCAAGCTCTTGTTGTCCTTAGGAGAATTACAGTGCTAATCTTTATGTAACACACAGCTGTCGTGAATAGTATCACCCTGTTTAAGAGAGGCAGGTAGGCTTTTATTCTGTATCATGCTCAGGGTACACATCCTATTGTTTGCCTTCTCTAAGTGTGGCAAATCAGAAGAAAGAGATCTTAAACAGCAGAAAATTAAAAATACTATGTGCAGCAGCCTTTCAGTCTGTATTTCTGATTTTGCTGAGGAGTTATGGAACAAAAAGCAGACAAAAAGATTGTAAATGATTCCCCAGGAAAAGGTGATGTGGTTACAGTGAGTGAATCATCTGTTGCTGGTTTTGTTTCAGACATGCTGAATGAACTAAACCAAGTCACTCACAATTTCTAAATTTCATTTTCCCCTACTCTTAAATTTGTTTACTTCACAAAGTGCTGTGAGTCCAAACGTCTGCAAAGTATGCTGACTTTTAAGTTAGAGTGCTCTGAATGTTTTTGTGTTAAATTTACTTTTAAAGTAAACTTTTAAAACATAGTAAAATAATAGAAATTTAGTATTAACCATACTCCATGTGCTTCTGAAAATAACTTTTTTCTGCTGCCTTGCACAGTTGCTGAGAAAATTCATCAGGCACAAGAGTAGCTGTCTTCATTTAGCAACAGAATAATATTAAAATATGTGTATTAATGATCTATTATTTTTCATTAGGGTTAATTCTTTCAGACAAATGTTTGCCTAACATTTTGAAAAACTGTTCCATGTTGTTATGAAATATAAATTTAGGAGACTACATATGCATTTTCAATGAGATCTTTTGTCTATTCCACCTTTAGACTGGAAAAGCACCTGATACATATATTTGTATTCACAGATGATTCAACCACGGTTTATTCTGAAGATAGGTATTAATGGATTCATACGAATTTTTTACATTTTTATTTTATTTCTTTTATTTGTCTATATTGCAAATGTAGATCTGCAATCTGTCTAATTAGAATTACACTAAACTATTTATACACACACGCATATATCAGAGGGATCAGAGCTATTACAAGTTAAATACTACAAGGCTTAGCTTTGCAATTCTCTTCTTAGAACAGTTCCTTGAAACTGCTAAGTCATGGACATATCTACCGCTCTTCATCAACCCAGAGACACCTCTGAAGTGCCCAGAAATGTTTTGCTCTGTAAGAATTTGTGCCAAATATTCTTTTTCTCTCTGAGTCAGGATGACCAGAACTTCTACAGCATTTTTTTAAAGCACTTGAGCAAAGCAGAGGGGTTAAGGTCTCTTCGGTAAGAGGCCAAAGACGCAGCCTTGCAAATTAGATATCTGCAGGGAAGAGAATCCACATTGCAGATTTGGATTTCTGCCCACATCATTCCAGTAAGTGATACAGCTTAATACTCTGCATTCAGTCTGCACTAGCAGGGATGCAGGTATACACTTGAATATCCTTTATCTTTAGGAAAGAATGTGTAAGAAAAACCCTTTTGACCCTTTCTCCCAAAACTATATGGAGTCTAACACAAAAAATAACAAGAAGGCAACTCCTGGGAGTCATCTGGAGTGAGACTAGATAACAGTATTGCAACAACATTCCTTATTTCCATATTATCTTCAAAACTTTCCACCTCTTTCTTCTTAGAAATGAAAAGGAAAATTCATTACTCTGCAGAAAGTGAAAATCTAACCCATTTTTACAATAAGTAAAATAACTAAATTTTTTGCAGCTTTAATCTCTGTTGTACTGAGATTGAGAAGGCATACCTGCTTCCTAAACGGTCCTCTTTTTTCTTGGCCAAAAAGAGCCTGCAAATATCTTTTGCTTCTTCTGTAAAGCCGGCATGTTCAAATTTCACCTCATCTTCCAGAGTTCTTCTTTTAACCTCATCCTTATCGACCTTTTCTTTGAAATCCTTGAATGGTGTTCGCCCAGCAACCATCTCATAAATAGAACAACCCATAGCAAACCAGTCCACGGGATAGCTGTAGTCCTCTTCCTTCAGGATTTCTGGAGCCATGTAACCATTTGTCCCAGCCTATTGCAAACACACAATGTCACAAGTGAAATGCATACAATTAAACAGAGTAGTCTATAATTATAAAATATTAGTCATTCTACTGATATATTTTATATCTAGAAACTCTGACCTTTTTTTAATCAATAAATGGTAAGGTATAACGTTTTTAGTACATGGACCGTATCTCTTTAAACATCTTGGCACATAGGAAAACTGTTTTAAACATGCTTTTGAAAGGTGAAGTGTCAGTGCAATTTCTAACTAAAAGTGGTTTATTTTAAATTCATGGCTAGCTTGCTTTCTTCCTCCATTATATTCTTTTTTTGGTTGAAGATATTCTTAGTTTTGTTGTATAAACACAAGTGGCAATCAATTTGAAAAGATTTTTAAAAATACAAAAATCAGGCAAAACAATCACTGATTCCTGCTCTATGCAATGTTTATAACTGGTCCAACACAGGGCTCTGCTGCTAGGGAGAAAATTCTCATCAAGCCAGTAGTTGAGCTGCAATGAGGAAGTTCTCAGCCACATCTCTCTTGATAAATGTTCTACCACCAAGGGCCAAGAAAAACTCTTAAAAACCACTGCAAGAAAGTAAACCTATGAAAATTATAATTCATAAACTACACATATTTGGGTGAAGGAACAAATCCAAACTTTCTGACTATAAAAAGATGCCTGAATAAAGACTATTTACAGCTCTAATGGCCCTTTCTCTGAGAGAAGAAATGGCCATTTAGAGGGACATCTGCCTGCTTTCTTCCCAGGCCAGCCTGCCACTTTCCCCTTGGGGGACAGGCTGCAGTGTTGGAAATGGCTCCTGCTGCCTCTGTCCCCAGGGAGCTGATTCACCTGGGAGGGAAGTGAAGGGACGAGCTCCCTCTATGCTCTCTGCTGCACTGTTACATGACTGAGGACGTGGGATTTCAACCACAACAGCATTTCCTCAGCTGAACCCATGTTTACTGCTATGTCTCATGCTCTATATTACGTATTTACCAGATGCAGCTAACAGTGAAAACCATGTCAGAAGTTGCTTGAACCTCTCACATCTTTTTTAAACACTGGGACTGATGTATTACCAGTATAACAATTTAAAATAAAATACTGTGTCTGTGCAAAATCCCACTAAAACTTATTCAAGACAGTCATTATTACTACTATCAGAATAATATCAGTGACAGAGATTCACTCCAAAGCAAAACAGTTAAAAAAAGGTAATGCTAAGCTCATTTGGACAAATTATATTTATAAAAAGAGCAGCTCAACAGATGAATTTTATTTTGTGGGGTTGGATAACCCCTCTGATTTTTTGTCACTACACATTATGACATATAATGTCTCTACTGTAAACAATGTGTGCAAGAGGGAGCATCAATTAAAACATAAGCCTAACAGAAGAAAATTAAATTTACTTTATTTTATCACTTTGCAATTTTTTTTTCTTTTTTCTTTTAAGAATATAGAGCAAAATGCTCCATGTGGTTGAAAACCAGAATTATTAGATGAGAAGAACAAAAATATCAGTCAGGTTGAAAGCAAAGGGAAAGGTTAAAAGTGAACAGTTGCCTCCCTCACTAAAGCTACAGAAGTAGAGGAGCAGCACGGTCACTGCAGCTGCAGACATCATCCCACAGGCAATTTGTTGTACTGCTTACACTGGGTTTCTCCTACTAAAAATATTAAGAGATACCCTGACAGCACTACATTTTTAGGTATGATTACTGCTCTGTTCAGGGAAGGGGACAAATGCTCAAACATGGACCACAGGCCCAAGGTCCATCTGGCCTCAGAAAAACCTGGAAGGGAGAGGAGAGGTTGAAAGTAGTAGAGAAATTTGATACAAAAGCTTGCACACAGAGCTCACTGTGGATTAGTAAACACAGCTCTAAATAGGTTTCTGGGATTTTTAAATTTTTTTTTTCTTTTTTTTTCTCCTTCTGGGAAGCAATAAACATTTTCACTAAGATGAAGCTGGGGCACTAATGCCTTGAGAACTATTGAGTCACATTATCATCAAAATGAGCCCTGACAGCACAATATGGTCTTTCTGATAAGAGATTACTTTGCTGCAACTTAGCATCATCATACAGAACCTAGATACATCTGACATGGAAAAGTCAGAAGTCTACTGTCACAGATGTGTCTCAAGGCAGCTCCTTGCAGACTGCCTCTTTCCTTCTGCTGGTGTACTCCACAGCTGTTTTTTCAAAAGAAGTAGTTGCCAAGTAACTTCAGTCTCTTCCATGGGCATTTTCAACACACCTCCAGCATCTGGAAGTACACCATGCTTTGCCATGGTGCTTGTGTTTCTCAAGAACAGAGAAAGCAAGGCCATCACCACAGACCAAAAAGACAGCACGACCACTACTTGATAGAAAACAGAATGGACCAACAAGAGCCTCCCTTCAGAGGAAAGTGACAGGCTGTGGATGAGCTTCAATTAAACAAGAACTAAATTTCAATGTTCTAAATTAGTAGCACTGAAATCTTGAGTTGTTACTGAGTTGATCCAACTCCATCTGAGCAAGTCTAGAAACATATCATTCCTCTGATATGCCAAACCTTTTGAAGTCAGAATTTCATAAGAGCTGGTTTTCTTATAGAATGTAATCCAAACTTGAATCTAAAAACAAATCTCTCCCAACCCTGAAGCTTTCCTTCTCTTCACAATGAAGGAACAGGCAGGAATCTAAATCTAATCTCATAATACTTGAGACTTACAACCCACTAAAACATGACAATTTTATAGCAGAAGCAAACACATTTCACAAGGAGGGAATAGGGATTTTTAAGGGGGAAGAAAAACAATAAGGGAGGAGAAATACATAAAATCTCTATTTTTATCAAAACAGGAATTTGAAGAAGGGAAGAAAAGAGCTTAAATTTTAGTCTCCCACGTATTTCTCTATATGTGTAGTTTTGGCAAAATCATTTGGAAAGAAAGATGCTAAAGCCTTTAGCATTTGCTATATTAGAGAACACTAAATAGGAATTATTCAGCACCTGAAAGAACACAGATCCTTCAAATGAAGATTTAATTCTACCTTTGGAGAGTAGGCAGCCATTAGAGAGAGGGTAATACCTAACATCCTTACTAATCATTATGGCGAACAAGACATAAAAATCAGATCATCTTTCCAGGAAAAGAGATCCTATGGCAACAGGAAAGGTAGCCTCAATAACCTCAGAAGAGGTTTATCTAAGGAGGTAAAACAGAAATTCTGTGAAGGAAGTTTTTAAACTGTACAACTCCCACTAGCAGTGAAATCTGAGCAGCAAAAAATAATATATTAGGTGGAAAACCTATCCACTGATTCCCAAAGCAAAAGTGAATTAAAGTAAATTACTCTCGGCAGGCTGAGAAGTAAATAAGTATACTGTAAACTACATTCTAGTACAAAAATAATAAAAAAGGAACAGAAAGCAAAGAAATTAAAAGCTACCACAAAAGATAAATGCATTATTTTTTTTAAAGGGGTCTATTTCCCAGAGGCTGGTATTGAATATTTAATTCAGACAGAATTACCTGACCATGCCTCAGAACGAATATCCCCAACTATGGGATACTGACTGATATGTCTATCATACAAAAAAATCACTAGGTTTGTATGATTTGGCAGGTGATTTAATTCAGTACAATTTATAAGTAAATTTAGAAGCTGTATATTAATTGAAACCCACTTTTTCTTACTAGATCTTACTTTACATGGATAAATTTCACTATTTTAATCGAAACAGAAAAAATAAAAAACCCACACTCAATTCCTTTGTTGTCAACTCTACATCGTGAGGATGTTCACTGGGTTTTGACTGAGACCAAGCACATTATTCTGTTCTTTCCTATATAATTCCTGGTAACACAAGCAACCATTTGAACATAAGTGTTAACTAATGAAGTGATCTTATAAACACATGACATTACACCTTCACTAACCTGGAAACATCTAATAGGACACAATAAATAAAAATATCACAAAGAAGACAAAGAATGCTACATTATCCCAACTAAAACTAGAGACAGAAATTGTATGCCATTGTAGAGGGACAGAACTTTTTGAAGCATAGTGAGTACAACACTAGCTATTTTTTGCTTGGTCTCCATCTAATATTGTCTTTTATGATAAGCAGGATGCGTTAGTTGCATATTCTGCTTGAATTATAAAAACAGTCATTACATTTCAGTCAATTAAATTTTAATTGACCTGTTTTTGAAAAGGGTTCACAGATCTACTTTCAATTTTTTTCACTATCTTGAGAACAATCCAAAAGATAATTTTTCAGTAATCCTCTAAAATGGAATGACCAAATGCTGCCCTTGGCTACATTAGCGAAGTTCTGTTGAGTGGAATTATTGCTTTGAGTGTGATTTGACAGGGCACAGTAGAAATGACTCATCTGAAATTATACAAATGTTTCTTTTGTGAAATGCGATCCTGCATAAATTTTTCAAAGGTCACATAATTATAATCTTCTGGTAATTGAAGATGTGATCCTGAGAAGCACTAAGTGCACTGAGATGGCAGTGCAGTCAAGGGGCACTTGGCAGAGCGGAGCTCGGAGCAGAACCAGGCCCGCAGTGCAGCAGCTCACACACGCCTGGACTGCTGTGACAGGGGACAGCCCTGCAGCACCACCCCTGTGCCAGCTTCCAGCAGGTGCAGGCAGCAGAGAGAGAACTCTGAGCTTTCAGCAGCACACAACAGGCAAATGGGGAGGAACGGGATTTAGATCTTGCTACCTTTTCCCACAGATCTCTGCAAAACAAACTCCATTGATATAATAAACCAAACAGTAAAGCAAATCAGAATGTCTATCTTTTGTTTGCCATGGCACAAGAACTGTTGAACAGAGGAAAAAAAACAAGCTGAGTTTAGCTCTATCAGCTGTTTCCTGGGGCTCAGTCCTTCCTTCCTCCAAGGGGTGCCACTGCCTGCTTTGTTCTCTTGTCCAGCTGTTCCTCCACTCCTTCAGCAATGGCCTTAATAGACCCTGCAGGAATGCAGGAACAGACCACAGAAATCTCTTCCCTGCACACAAGCTAACAGGCCCTAGAAGTGGACAACAACACTGATCTGCCTCTGTCACTCACTTCACCATCTTAATTCTTCTCCCAAAGTCATTGTGAGGAGGAACAAAGCGTAATTTAAATGAGTTACACAGAATTGCAATTCCTCCACAATTTCTCACCACACATTCATACAGTAAGAAACCTAGCTGACCCAATTAACAGGCAACTATTTTTTTTTAAGAAGAAAAAATTAAATTTAAATAGGGCAAAAGGCACAGGGGAAGTCACACAGAATAAAGATTCTGGCATATTGTTAATGCTTAGTAGAGGGAGGGACCTTCTGATGGGATTGCCTATCACTAATTTTTAGGCTACCGATTCAGAAGAACACAAGGAGGACTCCTTAGAGTAGTGGGAGAAGATAATGAGAAAGACAATACTGGAGCTTAGGAGCTACTGAATCCCACATGCTTATGCAAGATTCAAGACCAAACTTTTTTTGATTTTCATGTAAGAAGATAATTTTCATAGGGAAAGCTGTGTGCTTTAAATAAAGCACACACAAGCAAAAGCACAAAAGGGACAAAATAGATTTTTGCTGTATTAGAAAAAAAGAAAAAATGGCCCTGGGTTCAAAGTCACTAACTGCAATAGTAAAAAAAGTCCAGCATTGGTTTTTAATCTTTTAAGCTTGGCCATCAGTAATCACTGAAATGAAGTTGTACAACAAAAGAGAAAGCCACTCTGTGCAGTAGGGACTGCTACCTGTGTGCTGCTTCTTGGGAAGAGAAATAGACACAGTTACAACATGGTTTCAGTTGATATTCATGCTGTATGGAAGTCAAACGGATTAAGAGCTCGAGATTATGACTAATGTTAGAAGTACCATTTTTAAAACGTAAATCCAAGGCTGCATCAGACCAATGGCCCACATGGCCAGTTCACTATCTGTGAATTACATTCAAACAAATGAATGTATAGGGAAGTCTGTAAGAGCCTGGTGTGTACATTGAGACTTCTCTATACTTACCTAGACTCCAACTATTTGCAGTTCAAGGGCTTCCAGACACAGAAATGGTTTCTCTCAACAAAACTTTTTTCCATCAATTGTCAACTCTTCCCCTGAACCTAGATTAATTTGTAGAGCCTACAAGACCTGTTGCAAGAGTGTCCTGCAGCTTAACTACACTCTGGTTTAATATCTTTTTTAAGAACCACCCTGCCACTAGCAGATTTTAAACTCAAATAATGTGCAAAACCAAGTCCCCAGTGTTTACTTGCATGTGTCTGCAATTCCATGATTTGACTTTGTCTTGCTAAAAAAATTAATTGCATGTCTGTTAACTGAAACTACTCATGGCAGCAAGTGGAATGTTACATGTGGTCCCAGAAGAACAGAAGTACTACATTCCTCACCATTTCACAGTTTACTGTTTCTGCAACACTGCTTCTGGTCAAAGCTGTCAAATCAAAAGTCCAAAGAATTACAGTGTCAGCCAAATGTTGCATTTCTTATCCAATGAAATAAAAACATCTTTGACTATGATGAGTCAATGCCTGGCCCACTAGATGATTTACCCAAGGGATCATTCCAGCACGTACACTTTTTATAGAAAATGCTCTAGCATTTATTAACTGTCAGATTAAGCTGATTGAGGAACAATGATAAAAGTAATTCTGAGACTTTGTGCTACATCATAAAGGGCTCCAATGTCATTCCCTGACAGAAAAAAACAGATGGCACACTGCGTGTAGGAAAAGTATTTAATGGGACATATTGCATTCTCTTAATTTGAGATGACCACAGTATCCTTTCTGCCATATCCAAAACAGCAGGAGCCAGAGTGGTCCCACAAAATCATTTTGTTCCTTCACTCTTGTTATCATGGCATTAATTTAATTAGATTAGAAAAGATTCTAAGATCATTGAGCCCAACCATTAATCCAGCACTTCCAAGCCCACCACTAAACCATGTTGTCCTTGAGTCCCACATCTACAAGGCTTTTCAATACCTCCAGAGATGGTGACTCCGCCACTTCCCTGGGCAGCCTGTTCCAGGGCTTGACAACTCTAGTGGGGAAGAAACTCTCCTAAACATCCCCTGGCACATCCTGAGGCCATTTCCTCTTCTCCTATCACTTGCTACCTGGGAGGAGAGCTCATTCCCCACTTCGCTACAACCTCCTGTCAGAGAGAAAACAGTGAGGTTGCCCTGAGCCTCCTTTCTCCAGTTCCCTCAGCTGCTCCTCACCAGACTTGTGCTCCAGACCCTTCCCAGCTCCACTGCCTCTCTCTGGACACACTCCAGCACCTCAGTGTCTTTCTGGGAGTGAGAAGCCCAAAACTTCTGGGATCTGAGAAGCCCAAGGTGCAGCCTCACCAGTGCTGAGCACAGGGGAACGGTCACTGCCCTGGTCCTGCTGGCCACAGGCCAGGATGCCATTGGTCTTGTTGCCCACCTGGGCACACACACTGGTTCATGTTCAGCCAACTGTTGACCAACAGTCCCCTTTTCCCACTGGGCAGATTTCCAGCTACTCTTCCCCAAGCCTGTAGTCTGCAGAGGGCTGCTGTGACCCAGTGCAGGATCTGCTGCTTTTCCTTACTGAACCTCGTAGAACTGCCATCAGCCCATCAATCCAGCCTGTCCAGATCCCTCTGCAGAGCCTTCCTGCACTCCAGCAGATCCACATTCTCACCCAGCTTGGTGCTGTCTGTGAACTCACTGAGAGTGCACTTAATCTCCTTATCCAGATCATCAGTGAAGACATAAAACAGGGCTGGCCCAGGACTGAGCTCTGGGGA
Organism: Turdus rufiventris; assembly: GCA_013186435.1. Classification (NCBI taxonomy): domain Eukaryota; kingdom Metazoa; phylum Chordata; class Aves; order Passeriformes; family Turdidae; genus Turdus; species Turdus rufiventris. The sequence goes on from PYHW01009614.1 coordinate 3,022,725, forward strand.
CCCCCACCAGTGACCAGGTGCAGCTGGCTGGAATTCCATCTCCCACTCTGTGGGCCTGGCCATCCAGCCCCTTTTCACCCAGCAAAGAGAGCACCTGTGCAGGCCATGAGCAGCCAGGTTCTCCAGGAGATGCTGTGGGAAACAGTGACACAGGCTTTATTCCAGTCCAGACAGACACATCCACAGCCATCTCCTCATCCACAAAGCAGCTCATCCTGCCATGGAAGGAGATGAGGCTGGTCAAGCAGGACCTGCCTTTCCTAAACCCATGCTGGCTGGGCCTGATCCCTTGGTTGTCCTGCTGCATGACCCCACTCAGGATGATCTACTCCATGACCTCTGGTACCACGGTCAGACTGACAGGTTGGTAGTTTCCTGGATGCTGCTTCCAGCCCTTCTTGTGGATGGCTATCACATTTGCTAACATCCAGCCAACTGGTACCTCCCTGGTTTTCCAGGACTGCTGGGAAAGTCATGATGGGAAGAAACTCGGTGAGCACTTCTGCCTGCTCCCTCATTACCCTTGCACGGATCCCAACTGACCCCTCAGACTTTTGTGGGTAAGGCTGCATTTTGTAAAGTACATTTCAGAGATAAAAAAAAAATCTGAAACACCTGGCATGACCAATGCACCTCATACTGACTGTGATTATCAAAACTTTAAAGAACAAAGTTCTGCTAGTAAAAACATCATAAATTTTACATGTCATACTTCAAAATGTATAAGCAAAACAGCAGTTCCTCTAATTCTGAGCAAATGAAGAGCTGTCATTTTTCAAAGTGCAAAGGAAGAAGAAATTTCTACAGAATCTTATCCAATAAGAATGCCATGTGATAATGAACAAAGGTCAACTGTAGAATAGCTTGCTGAATTATTTTTTGTTTCACAAGTCTAAACCCTCCTCCTGCTTTTCAGCTGCCTTGAAATTAAACTGCAAGTTTCAGGAACATCTAAATAGATTTCCTTGTGTTTTCCTAAGAAATAGAATCTTATAATAAACAAACATACAGGAGGGCAAAAGGACATTTTGAGTAAGATTTTAACCAAAACATGTTTTTCCTATAAAAATATTATGATGTCCTTCAAATATATAAAACATAGCACAGGAAAACTGTGAAGAAGCCTGAAACCTCTGAAGATATGAATGCACTTTTATAAATACTACAAAAATATGTTTATGTTATTTTTCACAGTTATTATGTCAATATTTAAGCTCTCTGGCTCACATTCATCTGCACAAAAGTTCTTCTTCACAATTTATATGCAACAGTTGTTTTTCACTAAAGCCATACCCAGTAAGGGCAGAAAATTCCTCCCTAAATAAACAGCAAATACACACTAACTTCTGGAAAAATGGAATTAACCTGGGATGGAAGCTCCTCATTTCTGTCACATGCAAAAAAGCCCTAGTGCTAGAATCAATCTGGAGAGCACATAACTAGACAGAACACTTTGCCTGTGTAAAAGCCATCTTTGCAGGCTTCCAGTTTCTCCTTGTTGTCTATTTCAATTATGTAAGACACAGAAAACAGCAACATTTAAATAGCCATAATTTTAAGATACAAACTAGTTCCTGCAGGGTCTGAGTAACACATCAGATCAGATGCAACAGGCATATTTATAGGAAGTCATAATGACATTTAAAGTACTGAATAGTTTTATTACCACTAGGTAAGAGTTTGTTTCTGTTCAGATCGATGTCAGTAAAAGCTCTGAGTAAATATGCACATACACATTTCTTGCTGGATTGCACAGGTGCATGTAGCTATCATGAGAAGATCCCATATAATCCATGGTTGCTTAATAAAGGAAAATGACATTTTAAGTAGCTTTCAACTGTTTTCTACTTTTATTTTCAAGACTATTATTATTCAAACTTGTGTATTTTAATTTTTTGGGGTGATTTCTCCATTCCAGGGCCAGCTGGCACTTCACAAAGGCAAATCAGCTCACTAAGTGAAATTAAAGTTTTCTAAATTTTGTAATTATTACTGTATCAATTACTCACATCTACACTATAAGTTCAAAGTACATTCACACAGAAAGCTGGATGTTTCTCCTTGCTGCTGTAGCAGTTGAAAAGAGGGGGAGAAAACTAAGGCTGGGTATCCAACTCCCTTTCAAGATTTTTGTAAGGAGCATCGTTTCTGAACGCAAGGTATTTTTATTTTTAATAGTTATGAGCCATTGGTATGGAGCACACAAGTGCTTTCAAAAGGAGTGTATGTAATGGCAGTACCTAAAGGATACCAAGGTTACTTCTTCAATTACATAAGTATGGAATCATCAATTGTACAATGCTTTTTCTGAAGCATAAACACCCTTTTTTTTACTAAGACTACATTGAAGTCATCCATCTTCAATTCAAAACACCTTTTTAGCCACAAAGAACATTTCTTTAGCTGATGAACAGTACTACATAAACATTACAATTTTGTAGAAACCCTCAAAGAAAACTTGGAAAATGTCTAAAACAGGAAGTCATTAACAAGCTTGTGCCATTAACTTGTGCCATGTGATAACCTAATCACCTAATAAGATTTACAAAAGGGATTAATGGATCTCTAGCTGATGTATGGGTGATGTGCATTTATGAGGATACATGAGAGGACAGGAATATTTTCTGCTTTGAAAGCAGAACAAATTTAATCTTTAATGGCTTGTACAGCTATGAGAGTGCACAAAACTTTCACAATTCATCAAAATAGCATATTTTTGCACTTTTAAATGAAATGAATACACAGATAAACCCATACATTTTATACTACAGATCGGTAGCAATATCCTTTAATTAGTGAATGAAAATTGTAAGCCTTAATTTGTCAGTTCAAATCATCATCCAAAATCTAGAAACAGCTTTTTGGTATCAGGCACATAGATCTCAGCACAATACAGATTTGGTCTGAAAGGACTATATATTCTGATTTCGCTTATAAAAATGCCCTTATAAAACTCTCTGCAAAATGGTGCAGCTGATTAAATTTCATTTGATGAACTTGTCTTGGATTACATTTCTTTGGGTGAAAAAGGAAAATGTGATATGTATAGGTCTGGTTAAGTAGTAACAATTTGGCAGTCATACTCAAAAAGCATATTATGATGTAAATTTTCAGACAATTTTAAGTCAGCATGTAACTATGATTAGTAGACAAAAATTAATTTCACAGCACCTTTTTTTTTTATTACAGGAGTACATGGTGAAGGTTAATGTAAGTTCTGTAAATATGTTCTTAGGTCTTCCTGTGTACAACATGAGTATAAATAATAACAATATCAAGCTCCCATATAACATTTTTAGAAGCTTTCAAATATTACTATTTTTCGGAAATAAAAAAAAAAGGAACTATTAATTTAACTCATTTATAGTTATGATACACAAAAATGAAAAAAAAAATCTTTTTCTTCCATCTCCTATTTCAATGTAATGCATGAATAAAACTGCCTTTAACTGAAATTCCTTACAACACATGTTGTACATTATTCATTGCAGTTTTTGCTCTAATAAAAGCACCCATATAATAGTGAATAGAGCTTCTAAAAACAACAAAATAAAAGGCACTAACAATTTGATGGCTGTCGTAGAAGATGAGGAGGAACAACCAAACAACCACCTTGTCCAATACTGCTTTGAGATTCTACCCTAATACCAACAGAAGTGGTTATGTATTGCTAAATACACTCTTTAATTTTAAGGTTTTTTCCTTCTGCCAAATCTCACATATTTACAAGTAAGAAAAACTGCCTTTTGACAAAACTATTTGTTCTGGTCATAGTAACTGCATGGCCCTCTAACTTGCAGAGCACAGTAAGGTTTTTACCTTTGGGTTCACTGATAATAATGCCATGTTTACAAACAAAACAACATTCTCATTTCACATAAGCTCTCCTGAAACAACTGCCTTAGTGTCCACAAAAGCTGTATTTTTGTATCTAAAACACAATGCAGTTTAATTTTTAAATTATTTACTAGCTATACCTACAGGAATTCCCATATTTTCTTTCAGCGAGAACCATAACCACTCACAGTACAAACTTCTTCAATTGCCGGGAAGAGATCTTTCAAAACCACTAAATTTAACAACATCAAAAGATGTGCACTGAAATGTATAATGTAGCAGATTGTCCCTTCTACTGAATTTATAATGCGAACTTGGGGAGTTTAACATGGACCAGTTTATAATGTTGTTTCCATTTCTTCATATTCTTAGTGTATTTCAGACACATTCTCTCATTACACACATCTGTAAGCTCCAGATACCTTGAGAGAAATACGCCTGTTTCACAGTTAAACTACCTGAATACATATTTCTTGTGTAAATCTCCTGACATTTTTATAAATCCAGGTTAGTTTGGGATGACCACAAGCACAGCTGAAGTGCTGCACAATCTAATTCACACAAAATCCAGCTGGTCATCCATCTTTTTCTTCATACACATGTAGGCAGATATGGACATTTACAAACCATCAAGTCTGCTAACTTTTTCAGAAGTTAATTTGTGAGGGGAAGGAAGGTTGGAAATAATTTATTATGCAGCACCATGCACACCTGCAATAGCATCACTTAAAAGTAACGTGTAAGAAATGTGTATTCTCCTGGGAGCAAAAGTGGAATACAGAGGAGTCATCTTCTTTGACTGCTGCTCATGAAACAATTGGTTAAATCCCTGACTACACAGTATTCTGTAAGGCACAAAGCATCTGCCTCCCTAAAGTCAGTGGTTCAAGAGCTTATCTTAAGAGAAAAAAGTCAGTAGAATCTACTTGTTTCTGTGCAAAATAAGTTATCTTACCACATGCAGCAGCTAAGGAGTTAATAAACCAAATCTTCTTAGGACTACACTAGGTCTTTAGCAAAGAATCAATTCCGGGGAATTAAGTCTTGGACTCATAAGGCATTTAGAAAAAGAATGGCTTCACCTCCCAGTGCCCACGCTCAAAGAATTTGTACTCACCCTCTGGGTGATGCTTTTCCCCTCTCTGACTTTCACTGCCAATCCAAGATCAGACAGTCTGCAATTCCCATTATCATCCAGGAGGACATTCTCAGGTTTCATATCCCGGTACAAAATTTTGATGGAATGCAGATGCAGAATCCCACAGGTGATCTGAGCTGAGTAAAAGATGATCCTTTTCATTTCCAAACCCCTTTCTCCCACATTGTAGATGTGATATTTCAGATCCCCTCCATTCATGAGGCTCATAACAAGACACAGATGGGTTTTGGTCTCGTAGGCGTAAGCCAGTGTGACTATGAAAGGGCTGTTGACCTTCTCCAGGATCTCTTTCTCCAGCAGTGCCATCTTCTCTCCACACTTCTTTTTCAACCTTTTCTTATCCAGCTTTTTGCAGGCATACATCTTGCCAGTATTTTTGACCTGGATGGCACAAACCTAGAGAAGATGCACGTGGAAAGGTAATGAAGGAATTTTACACGGAGACTGGAATATCAAGGGTAGTAATAGGCAGGAACTGGAGAACCACTGATGCCTATTAGTAGCTGCTGATGCTAACTTCTATGATGAGTATATTAACACAGAAAACAAGGAAAAAACAAGCACACAATCAGTTCTCTGGTATATGGTGGCTCTGAGGCAAAGTTATTGAGGATGCCACTAGTAGACATGCATTAGCAAATAAAGAAACAAGGACAAGAACAAAAATCTGTAACCACGAGAATAAGCAGCATATGCAGATTGCATCTGTACAGTTAAACTCTCTTGACTCTCAAAAAAACCTCCATACTGTAGTTTGGGAACAGATCCTGATGTGTGCTTTTCCCTAAACTGCAGCTGGGAATTACCTGGGAGTGTGTAAGATAGCACAAGCTAAGATGATGCCAAAGAGCTCACTAAAATAGTTAACTACATGAACATAAACACAAGTTTTTGTAAAGAAGTCTGCTTTTTTACTAGCATAGATAAGAAGTATCAAAACATTACAGGAATACAAAAACATTAAAGTAGCTTTTTTACTAACAAGAGCCTTTATCATGATATCAATAACCCAGCCTGATTTCTGGAAAATGGGCAATCTTGAAGATTTTACAAATCTTCATGCAGTGGTTTAATCCACTGCTCTTTGCAAACCCACCTGCTAATTTTGAAAGGGGAGCGATGACTCACATCCTTAAAAGTACAAGCTCTTACCTCTCCAAAGCCACCTTTGCCCAGCACTCGGAACTCAGAGAAGTATTTTTCAGTTACTGGTTGCTTCTCAAACACTTTCCACTGGATGAATTTGTCATAGAAGGGACTGTTCTGAAAGTCCCGGAAGGGCTTCTCTTTAAAGAAGCCTTTGGTTTCCTCCTTGGCGAGCTGTGTGATGTTCTCATAGTCTTTTGCAGTAGCAGCTTTGCATTTGCTGACCAAGTCAGAGCTCATGTAAGACAGATAGTTTTTAGCGCCTTCCTTAAGAAAATTGGTGACAATATTCTCCATGATACTGCTCTTGACATTGTCATCTGCCAACTCCCAGTTTGACACCTCATCCAGGAAGTCCCTACCTACCAAATATTCTGGCACTGTCTCTAAGAATTCTCTGAAGAATCTCTTGCCAATGGGCTGCTGTTCACAGATGTTATCATAATCACCAGCAACAGACTCTCTGTGCTCTTTGCACTCATCAGCCTTGGGCAGCGAGAGGCTTCTACGCCTCTTTTGCATTTCCCTGGTGTCTCCATCTCCACTCTTCCTTGCCTGCAGGTAGGCAGTGTTGGCAATCAGGTTGTCGAGCCCCCCCAGGTCACACATCTTGGCAAGTCCTTGAGGTGGCAGAGCCTGGTTCAGACAAAATGAGTAACTGGCCCAGGAGCTGTGCTGTAGCTGCACTGCACTTCTCCCAGCTAATGGTATGTGAGGGCTTCCGAAAAACACCAGAGAGACTAACTGCTTTTGCATTAAATACCTCTCAAGGATTTTCACTAAGTACCTTTAGGTATAGGCACCATTTGTGGAAAGTGACTGTAAGAGGTTTCTCTGTAAGAAGCTTTGAGTTTACTATGTATAGCTGAGGGATGACATCCTAGGCAAACCTTCCCACTGGCAGTCCCAAACGCACGTGGTTCAGCTGGTGTTTTTCAGAATGGGCCCTGATATAACCTTTAAATATACCAAGATTCCCTCAGCATGCACTGTCCCTGGCTGCTGGGAACATGCAGAGATTCCTGTCTGCAATATATGCACTCTTCAACTCAGGGGCATTTCAGCAAGACAGGACTGGAACTCCCCCAGTTGACACTGAACACCAGCAGACCAACAACCGGTTTTATGAAAAGCTTTTATCACAAATCTGCCATGCCTAAAAGATCTTGATGCAGATAACATGAGATGTTGAGCTTTAAATTACCACACAATTCATTGCTTTGAGCATTCACACCTCCAAAACTCAACATCAGCGACTGAGCCTCACAGACAGTTCATGCAAACCCTGCCGCCTTGCGTGGCTCTGTCTGAGGAGATTACATGCAGAGGTTAAGAACTGTCGCCCGTCTAAATATAATGATCCTTATCTACAAAACAAAACAGGTCTGATTTCATCTCCTACCCACAGAAAAGAGAAACACTTCAAATGAACAGCCAAATCTTGCCAAGACACTTCCATATGTTGTTTTGGCCTCAGTTTATTTTCCCTGCTGAGCTTTATGACAGAAAGTGGTCGGATGAGAAGGTGGCAACAGCATATAGCTGAGGTGACATCAACAAAGGGACAAAGCTGATTATAATCAAGTGAAGGCAAATTCCACCTGACTTCACTTGCTGGCTGCCTACCAGAAGGCATTTTTTTCCCTTCAAAAGAATAAAAATTCTGTGTGGCACTCACTAGGCTAAGGCCCCTTCTGCTGTGGGGTCAGGTGATTTGGCTGTTAAAACTTTACTTAAATATAAGGAAGGTATTAAGAGAAAAAGAAAAGAAGTAACACTGGGGTCAAGCCATACCCTTGAGGTCAAGGTCAAGTATCTTCCTTCTTATTTCACAATCTTAGAGGAAGCTGAAGAGCTGAATCACAAAAACTAAACATCAAGAGTAACAACAGGCACCTTTCAGACTCCCTATAGTAAATGTTAAGCCCTTCTTGGCTGCTTTTTGCCACTCTGCAACCATGCAGTATTTTGTTTTTACATGCTTAATTCTGTCCACATTGAATCCATTTGACATAAAACTCATGCTTGCCCTGTACAAAACTCCCTTGGAGGTGTGTTTTTCAGGAGGGATGGAGAGGGCCATCCATCGCAAACTGTGTGCATGAGCACAGGGGGACTTGTAAGGCAAACACTTGAAAGCCTGGCCAGTTTTGCCAGGTGAGAGCATGCACGGGGCAGGAGAAGGTTACATAAAGGGCTCAACAGAGCAGCCAACAGTGTGGGCAACACTGCAAAGAGCCAATGGGAGAAATGGGGAATTCTGCAGGTGGCTGTCCTGAAAATAGGGCCTACAGCAACACATTCCTATAATACCCTGGGTAGAGAAAGGCCTGAAAGGAGGTAATAAAGCTTTGCTTTCAGCTTTTTTTTTTAATAAAACTTTTAATTTCCTAAAATTCAGTAGGGTCTTTTTTATATTTGGCCAGATTATCCACCACAGTTCAAAGAGCAGCAGGACAAACGGCTGGCAGCTGAGCCCCTAGGGCTGAACTCAAGCTTACACCAATAGCTTACTCAGCTATTGGTACATTCATGCCTAAGTGAATCGAGAAAATACCTGATGTTTATGGCACCTGTGTAAGACAGACACATTTACAGCTCCAAAGACCATTCTACTCAATTTATTAGAATCTTTCCCAGTTTCTATGGAACCTAAATTTTCTCTAAAATAACAATTCCATGAAAAGCAAAATCAAACAATATGATCATTCAACATATACTCATTATTCCTGTCACTTTTGAGATCTGCTTGCTGACTTATCCAAATCTGCTCAGTGTTTATTAAACACTGGAGAAAAGCAGATCAGCATTAATCTATTGGTTGATAATGGCTATTTAAGGTAGTGTTACCTGCTCATAAAACAGTACACTTGAGAGAGAAGCAAAAATTATATATTTTGCATTACAGAACTGAACACAGGGATGTACTAACAACTGTGCTCATCAGGCATATCAGGATGTGATTTGGACAAGTTCTCTGGTGTAAAGCTCATAGAACTCAGGGACTTAGGCTAATCTCTAAATCACAGAGAAAATATACAGGACTTAAAATTCATTACCTTATGTTCTAGATGAACCTCAATTACTGGTCAACAAATATGTACAATATGCAAACAGATACGTGAAAATATCAGCTGCTTTGATTTCAACATTAACTTTCCTAATACCTCATTTATGTCAACAGCCCTGTGAGCTGACACTTTGGGAAAACTCTTCCACAACTGCAATTCTCCACTACTCTTGCCATGCACGTGACATGAGCTAAAAACAGGGTTTGGTGCTTTCCATATTCACCTACAAACCAAAGGAAAAAGAAGAAAGTCCTCTGATGGGACTAGACACCATTATCGGAGATCAAAGGATGGAGCCTGGGACCAAATGTGGAGAGAGAAAACAGATGGTAGCTAAGATACAGTTTGACTGTGACAGCTAAAATTTATTTTCACATCCACTCAGATTTCTTTTTTTGCAAAAAGTTTGGGAATACTTTTACACAAACAGAAATACTCCACAACAATGTAAATGCTATAGGCACTTCATTACTACTGTTAACATATTTTATATTTGTTTTCAGTTTTAAGACAGACACAATCTGGCTTAATAACAACTGATGTGATACAGTGTAACTCAGGATTTTTTTCTCTCAGTGTGTAATGAAACAAAAGCTATATTTAAAAACCAAAACATCTTAAAATCAAAATTACAATATTAAACAAAACCACAGAAACTCTGCAATATGCTTGATGACACAAAGATTGGAACTACTTTATACATTGAAGACACACCTCTTTAAATGTACTTAGATAGAAATACATCTGCTGAGAAACACATTAAACATTAAAGATGGTAATTTTGAAGTAAACAATGCATATTATATTCCTTCAATTTCATCCATGTTGATTAACCATTTTATTATGCCTCAATTTGTTACAGATTTAAGCAATAATTCTACCTCTCCATTACATATATTTTAAAAATCCCACAGTGTAGTTCAGATTCACAGTAATTTGGATATTTAGAGAGAAGACAAAGTTAGAGGCAAGCACTTAAATAGCTGTAACAAAAAATTCAAAGAAGATTATATATTCAGGATTTCCACAAAAATGAAAAAAAATGCTTCCAAAACACTAGGACCAATAAAAATAAAGACACTTCTATTAACTGAATTTTCATGAAATCAGTTTACCATTTTATCCTAGATTTAATCAGTGCCTCTTTTCCCTGGTTTATTTAAATTATCACTTTTGTTTGCTTCCTATACTAATCAGCTAAACAACAAGACTGTCTACATCTCTAGTTAACTGATATTAAATACATGTCTTTGTACCACGTCTCCATGACCACTAATGGAGATATAAAAAATATTAATGTGGTTAAATTTTCATGTTATGGTTGTAGAAAACATGTATAGAATACAATAGAACAACAGACTTAGAGATACAACAAAATGAAAGTCATAAAGAATACCTAAATTAAAATGTTTAATACAGCGCAATGGCAAAAGCACACAGCAAATGTTTTACACACTGTTCATTTTAGATCAAAAGCCAGAATAGTTTCTTAAAAAACACACTGACTGTGTTTTTGCATACAACAGTACTTAGGAAACATTTTCTTTATCCTGACAGTAAACTGTGCAGTGTATCAGACCAGGTAAGGTGACCCTTTCAATTTAATTCAATTTTCAATGGAAAAAGATTAAATGCTCTGTGTTTAGGGTATAATCTGCACCACTAAGTTTCCGTGCTCTGATACAGACAACACTTTAATCATAGCAGATACATTTATTGATGTAGTGTCTTCTGTTTCAATTGTGGAACCCCTGCAGTGAGCCTGACCAGGACTGCACCTTGTGCACCCAGAGGCCTGCACCAAACCCATGCTGGTCCTGGAGCAGATAAACCAAGTGAGTCATGTCCTGACACATTCCGATCTGCATAAGCATAGGGCACAACACACACACCATTCCAACAAGTGCAACAGAAAGAAACCCTTCCAGTTTTTATTTGCCTATTCTCTGGACTACCCAGTCCTGCTGGCAGAGGGGACAGCGATTATTCTGTTTCACCCACAAGGACATGCAGCAATTGTGGAAGGAATGATTGCATTCTCCCCAAACCACTGAAAGAGAAGAAAGAACATGTTCCAGTCACACTCAGCTGTTCAATCAACACCTACAGCAACGTTCAAACTATCACTCTCAAATATTTATAATCACTGGGAACTTTAGAGACAAAACAGGTCATCACTGATTTATCCACTGACAATGGATTATTATGGTCATCCTGATGATAATCAGTTCCATCATCAAGCCTTTTACTTACTTCCAAATATTAAAAAAGAAATGCATATATTCTCGCTTTATTGTGTAAGGTGACAGGGTTTTGTGACTGTATAAACATATTTAGCTGTTCTGCCCAAGAAACAAGTGCAACTATTAAAGTTTTTCCATTTATCTTCACCAGTATCAAAACAGAGCCAATGCACTACTGACTCACTATCACATTGAATTCTCACATGAAATGCACTGTTTGAACTGCAATGTAAGATAACAAGGAGGCACATGTGACACAGTATGTAGTATTAAAATGGGACTTTACACCAGGAGTTATTCACAGACTACAGTTGTTCCAACATTACAAAAAAATGTTATTTGTTATCAATTTACTCCTGAATACTATTTTAAAACATAGTTACTTTGGTTTTTTTCCTTATTAACTCATTTTCCTCACAGGAGCACAAGGGTACCAATCAAAGGAGTGCTGTAAATCATACTTTTACCAATCTTAAATAGGATACTTAACAAGCCAATTAAGATATCTGGAATAGGAGACCCCATTCCCATTAAAACAAACATAAAAAAACCCCATAGGGATTTTTTGAGACAATACACTTCAAAATACAAAGCTCAACATCATGGAAAGGTTTACCACTGGTTTAAAGGTTGTCATAAAGGTTTAAAGCAAACTCTTTGAGACAGTAGTAATTCTGATTGTTTAAAATGGAACTAGTGAAAACTTTCTTTTGCATACATTGGCACTGAAAGTATGATTATGTTTCAATAGAAGTGATTCCACTTGTGAAAATGAAAAGTGAACAACCAAGCCATTGCCTCCATTACCTCTGAATTACAAGTGGGAAAAATACCCCTTTCTAACTCAGACACATATTTATTTCAGAATATTTTTATTCGTACTACCATTGTGTTTTCTGGCATGCACCGCTGAAGAAAAAAGTAGTTCTTTCCTGCTCGCTTCAAAAATGTACATTATGATCTCAAATATGCTCACAATGAAAGAAACCTAAACCTCTTAGCTGTGTACGTGTTGACAGGAAATTGGAAGCTGTTTTGTTTTACAGCACAGCTGACATGAAAACTGATTTTTTTAGTGCTCAAAAATAAAGCATGAAGTATTACTATGTAAAAAGGCGATAAACGTAGAACAAAACACCAGTTTACTTCTGAGCATTAATAAAACCAGTATTCCCTTCAAACTTTAAAATGCACCATACTGAGAGAAGCTTCAATTGAAAAACAAGCGAATGAAGTCACTACATACCAACACAATCTTCTTGTTTGTTTTCAGCTTGACATCTAAGACAGGCATCTAAAAGTAAACAAGAACAAACTCAATTTGATTCTCAGGATTCCATCTTAAGAATAGGTTTGTCAGAGGAAAATATAAACTCTAATACAAATTTACAGTGGTAAAAATCTCAAGTTTTGATGTCTAGTTTAGCCTCCTAACATTAAATACCCCCCTTAAATTCTAAAACTATACAAATGACGATGAAATATATATCTGAAAGATCAGAAGACTCTGAACCCTCCAGCATGTTTTGTTTATTTTCCATTGCTTTGGTATTTTCATAACTTTTGCTGAAAAAAAGCCTTCTCCATTTTGTAGACAGAAAAGCCTGCAGATGTGTGCCAAGGCACTCAGGCATATTAAGACCATAGCAAGCACAAAGCCAAACCCTAATTACAGGACTTTGTTTTTCAGATGTCAGCATTTCCTTTTAAGGAAGTCATTCACAATTTTGATCTTTTCAGCTGTGCATCTCTCACAACTCCCACCACCTATTACTTCTTATAATAGCTTCCCTTGACAAGTACCTGCATCTAATTTTCACAGGAGTCACACACACACAAACACAGCAGTACATTTGATAATATATGTTAATAAATATAGAACAATATCTGATTAAAAATATTTATCATCTTTATGCACTTCAGTCTGTGGCTTTAAGATTGGATGGCAGGTCCAGGACTCAAAAAGATACAAGAGTGACAACTTCCAGGCTTCCCACTGTGCCACACAACACAGGGAAAAAACACCTTTGTTTCTCCTTTGCCCCAGCAAGGGCTGCCACAGAAACAAGTGCACGAACCATGCTCAAGAGCGTGTTCAACCTTTATGGGAGTAAACACATCTTCATCTCCTCCAAAGAAGAGGAACCAGTTTAAACAAATGTTCTGCAGGTTGGATCTGGCTTACAGGTCACTAGTTTGACCATATTCTCCCAGAAGACAAAACCACAATGTGCTCCAGGAATTTAGATTTGAGTGTTTTTGCTGTCTCTGGATAGACCCAGTACTTCTATTTTAGATTGATCTGCCCAGATGTTCCTCCTTTTCTCAGGTAATAGAGAACAAAGAGGAGAGAAATCTAAACAGCTGCCCATTCTTCATTGAGACAAAAGCAAAACTTTCCAGTTGTTTGTTCCTTTAATTTATATTTCAACAGCAGTTAAGGGCCCAAGTGCTGGGAAGATTCAGCTGAAGTGCTTCAATTTGTATCATGGTGTGTGGGAACCCACTGATGTGGGGTCACAGCAGAAAGTCACAATAAAGAAGGGGTCCTATTGAGCCCTAAAGTTGAAGTTTCAGACAGAAGCAGCACAGAGAGCCAAGGACAGAAATCACTGACACCACATTGAAGAAACCTGTCCCCACTCCTACATCATTACCCCAAGGGGGTCAGTCTGAAAGGCTAAGGACAGCAAAGCCAGTCCAGCTGCAATCCTGTGCCTCCCAGCTAACACCTGCATTTTTGCCTCTCTCCCTTGTGTATCTAAGACCACATTGGTTCAAGGAGTTAAAACAGTAGAAAACAGAGCCAGCTAACACCTCCTTCCCTGTAAAAAGTCAAACAAACTAACTTTCAACAAGTGCCAGTCTCAGTCTGGCACTGCCTCCCACCTAAGGTTACTGCAGACGCAGTGGCTCTACAGGAGCCAGACCCGCTCTGGCAGGGTCAATGCGAAATTGCTAAACTGAAGTCAGTAATGATCAAGTTTCACATTCTAACAATGTGGTTTGTTCCCAAAAAACGGTTATTAGTTTTTTTCCGATTTTTTTTCTTTTAAGTTTCAGTTTAAAAGTACTACCTTGATCCAGCTATGAAAAAATATGACTTTTTAAAAAAAGACCTTTTATAACAGTTCTGGATAAGATTTTGTTAATTTAAGACTTTTTTATAGTGTCCTGAAACAGGCTAGCTACCATGGGGACAAACACATTTTTAAAATTAATAGTTCACATGGCAAATGAAGCCAATTTCTTATTTCCAGACTGCTCTCTGTTTACCATGAAAAACCAAATCATCTTCAAAACATGCTTATGTAAAAGCTCAATCTCCCACCATTCCAGTCTGCGCTGCATCTTTTTTCCTGTAGTACACCCTTTTGCCTCCTCTGTTCCACAGGAGGTTCCCAGCAAAAACACTCATGAGAAATGACAGAATTGCATATTTTGTCTCACTTCTGTTAAACCAGATCCTGATTTCATTTTCAGTTCATGGTTCCTGGCCCTACAAAAGCAAGGTGCTCTGGAGGGAACCTTGGGCCATTGGTCCTGCCAAAGTGCTGCACACTCAACTGAGAGGACAGTTCTATCTAGGATGACTCAGCCCAATAGTAAAAACTGGACATGCACAAACAGTAAAGGAGGCATTTAAACCGTTTTCGAAGAATCAAGATAAATATCCTATTTAACAAAGATGTCAGAAAGCAATAATATGCGTCAACAATGACGGTGCTTTCAAAGTCTCTGGATTTCAAAACCAAGTAAATGAACCCCTTACTCAGTATATTTGTGTGTAAAACTGCACCAGTAATTACGCTTGAGAAGAGTAGTGCCAGACACCCTCATTTAACAGATTTGAAAAATGAATTTATATGTACATCCGTAACAGCTTCGTAAAAAAACGCCGAACAAAAACCCTTAACACCCCCCCCACCCCCCCTCCCCATAAACAGCTGCCCACACATGCAGCACGGGGTTCAGCTCGGCTGCAAGCACTGCGTGCGGGATTTGCCCGCAGACGAGCACCAGCCCTCACCGCGAAGGCGGCACGGCACGGGACGGGCCGGTCACCGAGCAGCCCGGTCACCGAGCAGCCCGGACGGGCCCGGCCGGGCAGGGGGCACTCGCTGCCCGAGGGGCCGCGTGTGGGCTCAGGAGAGAGGCGGCCCAGCCCCCGCGGGGCCCTCCTCCTCCTCCTCCTTCTCCTCCTCCGGGAAGGCGCGGAGGAGGAAGCGGAGGCGGGAGGGATCAGCCCCCCCTCCTGCCGGAAACCGCGTCTCTGCCCTGCGCCCGCCGTGCCAGGGCGGCGGGCACGGCCCCAGGCCCGGCTCCGCGGCCATGGCGGCCCGGCCGGCGCTTACCCATGACCTGCACTCGGCAAATGGCGCAGGTGTCGCACTCCACGTCCCAGCTCCACATGGCCACCGCATTCCACTTCTTCAGCGAGAACATCTTGTCGGGAGCGCCCGCCTTGGAGCCCGCGGAGCCCGGCAGCGAGTGGGGGGCTCCGGGCTCGTCCCCGTCCTCCACATCGGCCATGGCGGAGGGGCGGGGACGCGGCGGCCGCGCGGGCGGCAGCGCCACCCTCCGGCGGCGGCCGCGCAGCTCCGCCCGCGGCGCGGGGAGCGCCGGGCCCGGCGGCGGGGAAAGGCCCCGCGGGCGGGGAGGCCTCGCTGCCACCGAGCAGGCATTTACGGAGCTTTAAAACGTTTTCACCTTTCAGCAGGACACCGAGCAGCTGCCAGGGTGGCATCGTTCGTGAAGGATGTGCTCCTCACACGCACAGTCCAAGTGAATCAATCACAGCTTCAGCAGTGGTCTGCGCTGCCATGGGTATGGGGAGAGCGCCCAATCTTCCAACTCTCAACACATTTCCTAAAACTGCTAACACCGTAAACTAAGCACCACTTCAGCGGTGGTGTGCACCTTGGCGATAAAGTAAAAAATAAAAATGATTAAAGATTTTATGTTTGTACATTACTCAACTATGAATTCAGAAGCACCGCAAACACTATTAAACAACAAGTGAACAAAGTCTCTTAGCTTGGTTGATTCACACTTCTCTCAATCCACACTAACTCCCTTTGCCAGCTCCACTCTTTTAACTCATCATTCTTTTCTGTCCATTTTGAAAACCATCATAGCACTTCTGAATTTGAATTACTGGGACTAGATTCAATCCAAAAAGTTTAAAATTAAGAATTGATTTTTGTAAAAGCGCATAAAGAAAATGTGTACATACTTGTTCTTTGATAATATATTGCATTTTATGCCCTTTGCATGGATTTTAAAAAATTGAATGTATCTGTTCCTAAAGTTTAATAAAAAAGAAAAAAAACAATAAATCTGAGATTTTAGTACATTTGATTTCTGCTATGTAAAATGTTAACTACCTCTAAATAGAGATTAAAACCCCAACAAATCCTGTTTGAGTTTTAGGGGTTTTATATTTATACAATTTGCCTTGTATCCCTAACAGATGCAAGTCTTCAGTTCTAAGAGCAAACCATGGCAGAGTGTGTGTTTGAGTGCTGTCAAACCACCACACGTGTGCTGTACATGATGCAAAGTCAAATGTAAACCCTACTTAGATTAGCAGTGAAAGAGCAAATATGATACAGACACCTTTGACTCTATTTTGAAGGTCTCTTCCAACCTAGTGATTCTGTGAAAAATATTTTTAAACACAAATCTTTTACAAAAATGGTAGGTTTATGATAATGCAAAGAACAGTTATGTAAGTATGTGTTTATCTTGGCCAGCTGATCCATGTGCTGGACTGTATTATCCCACTTACTGTTTGTTCTGTCAATAAATTAACATATATCAAAACACTTGAGGACTGTGTCAATTTATCTGCCAAAGAAAACAATTTCAGCATACTTGTATTCCAAAGCTGTTTCTTAAACTCTGCTTATCTGTGTCTCTCTGTGCTAAATGGGTCTATTAATGGCCAGTAGGGCTGAGACTTGGCTACAGTGGGGCTGCAAGAGAGGAGGACAGCACAGGAACAGCGCTATATGAGCACACCACCACCTGTGACAAACCTACCTGCAGCATCTCCTAAGGCCTTACTGCAGCTGCCAGATGCAATTGCCAAAATGGAAAATAGATTCCCGTGCCAATAGGTAGAGTTTCTGTGAAACAGAAGCATGTAGCAGGCATGCAGAAATATAAAGGAAATCACAACAGGAATTAGGGAAACAATGTGTTTGTAGAATAAACTGTATGCTTTTGAACTGGAAGATCTTGCTGGATTGGAAGAAATCACACAAATACACTGCTGCACAGCACAGCAAGGGATCCTGATATTCCTACAGATGTATGTGATTTGGCATGAACTGCATAAAGAGTAGGAATGAGCTCAGGAAGTAGCAGTAATTCCAGTTCTTAAATGCATTGTGCTTTACTCTTCAAGTGAAATGAATGAACATTCATGACATGTAATGCACAGAAGGGATATCCTCACAGAAGTTATTTTTAAAAAGCCCTTAATGACTTCTGCACAGGAACCTCTTTGCTTTAATGGAAAACCCCGTGTCACAAGAGACTTAAGAGATCCTTACTTTGCTGAGCTGCTTTAATCAAGTCTAAACCCTTGGAACTTCTCCATTCTTCACACAACACCCTGGCTCATCCATCTCTCCTTCTGCAGCAGAGACTAAAAGCAAAAGACACAAAGACCCCCAACTGCTTTATGAAATTCTGTTATACTATATTTTTCTTTGCTAATTGTTTAACTCTGGAGTAAAACTCAGCTATTACTATTACCTCTGAACAGTGATGATTTTCAGGTTAGATGTCTATCTCATACCCATTTTTTTAATTTAGAAAACCCGTGAAGATGAAATTTTGTCTATTTTAACTCTAGCTAGCTGTTTGAGATGGAACTGTATTCTGAATTGAAGACAGGAAAGCAAATTTTGTTGTTCTGTTGTTGTGTGGGGGCACAGGCCCCACCTATTTTAAAATATGGACACTTCCTATAAATTTGAGAGGTAGCACAGTCTGTCTTATTATTTTTAAGATCTCTCTGATATTTGGATCAGGATAGAACCCAAAAACCACTCTTAGCAAATGCAGCCCTCCAATCCACACCAGACATCCCCTCCTCAAAAAAAAACCAAATCCCTAAAACCCCAAACAAAAAAATAAAAACACTAGAAAGAGAAGCCATATACTTGGCTATAGAAACTCCCTTTACTTACATATTTAAATTGCTGAAAGGTGTTGCAGAGGTAAACTTTATCTTCTTATTATTCACACTTGCAGATGTTATTTCCTGTGTACCATGTCACAACACTTTTTTTTTTTTACCTTGACCTATTTTTCTATTTTTAAATTTTGGCCAAGATAGTGCCAAAAAGATGCATTTAGAAATCAAGTATATATAGAAATGATAATAAAATAACAAAGCCTTGTAAATGTCACACCATGAAAGAATGGAAGAACTCAACTGGAATACAAATTAACTACTCAGGAGGAAGGTAGATTAATTATTTTGGTTGTCACAGAAATCATTGCTTGTTTTGTGTTTCAAAAGTTTTATCTTCACTCTTGGACTTTGCAAATTGGCATTGCTATACAAAGCATAGTGCCTTATGTTACCCAGTGTGGAAAGAAGAGACCAAAAATAAAAGATTAAAGTGGGGAACAAAATCACAACCCCTTAAAGCAAACTAAATTGTTTGGACCCATGAAGTTTCTAAAATCAGTATAATAATTTACATCCTCTTTTTGGTGAAATTGTTAACTAGACTTCATACAACTGCCATGGCATTTACAATAGTAATTATGCTAAAATAAGATGGACTCAAACACTTAATACAAGATTTTCTATGGAAAAGTGTACTAAGCACGATGGATTAATTTTGTTATTTCCCATAAACATTTATTAACAAAGAATATTTTAGTAGCATTTCAGCAAGGTCATATATTTGCTTTTATTTAAAAAAATAACCCAAAATATTCTTACCAAGAATACCTAATTCTTAATTTCTGTACTTAATTAAATGCTTACAAAGCACATGCCTTTCCTGAACACTGTAGCCACTGGATCTTTTAAAATCGTAATTCTGATTGTAAAGCAACCACTTATCAACATTTTTGTCCCTGATTTAGGTACACAAAATGCCTTTTAAAGTAATTTAGCTGAATTACTAGCTATATTCCCCATTCTTACAGCTCTACTCTTCAACTCTGAAAATAATTTTCTTAAAAACATTGTTTATTATGATGAGAAACACACAAAGTATTTCAGCAGCAGTCTCATCACACCTGGACACAGCAACACTGATACACTCTCCTTACTGCTATTAAAGAATTTCTGCTTTATTTAATGAGAATAAATCACAAACCTTAGCTATATATGCTTCTGTAAGTATTTGTAAGAACTTCAAGTAAATTTTTCCATTCTACTAGAGGTTGCTTGTTACTGGGATCTTATTGGCCTGATTTGGATTTCATGTACGTGCCCTTTTTAACACAATATGGGATGTGTCCTTGTCACACGTGAGTAAATGTTGCAAACTTTGTCATACAGATGACCAGGAATTAATATCTTGTAAAGCATTTATCATATGTTTATTTATAGAATCATGTAGATTAGAAAAAGACCTTTAAGGTCATCAGACTCAACTGTTAACCCAACACTGCCATTAAACCATGTCCTTGCATGGCACATCTGCAGATCTGAGATGGGAATGCCCTTTCGGTGTCGTGGGTTAGAGAAAACTCAGGTTAGTGGAATGGTTAGAGAAGGCAGCATATTACCAGAGAAAACAAAGGATCAGTCTGCTATAATCCCTACAGAACAATTCTGTTTTTACTGTTCACAGAAAAGAATTTCCTCCTGTACTTCCAACTCCATATTTATATTCCTCTGCTTTCCAGTCTCTGCAAATGAATGTAGGGACCACTCATACTGGGCCTTAATACATCTTACCTCAGATTAATCAAAATTAATTCCAAAATGGCTGGAAGGTTTGCACGCTAACTCCTGACAGAAGCTTCCATGCCAGCAACAAAGGACAACAGGTCAGTTCTCTGCACAAGGAAACAAAACACCTCAGGGCATTAAAAAGTGCTTGTAAAAAACTTCCTTATAAAAAATGCCCATAAGCACAAGAGGGGAGAGTTGGTGGCAAAAAAGTGCCCAGATTACATAAAAACAAGAAAGCAGACAGAGAAAAGTAAACATTTTTTCCATATGCAATATATTTTAAATAGTTCTGACAAATTCTACAGCCTGTAGTGGGACACAGTAATGGAACAAATCAGAAACAAAAAAAGAGTCACCTAACCCTAAGAACACATTACTAGCTATCTTTCAATTCAGACTAATCATTACAAACTTTTCAAACACTATCAAATTCCTAAGGCTTCTCTGAATGCTCTCACCCTAAATGATGAACCAGCAGTTCTCTCCCCAAGCCACCAATTTAGAATCCAACAATGCTGCAGATACCACATCCCCCAGGTTAATTTTGGTGGGTTCTGCCCCTGCCATCAACTAGGTTTCTCTTTTTATACCCAGGTCCTGTATATAACCCCCATTCACTCAGATAAATGCCAACATTTTAAACAGCCAGGCCTCAAAGTAAACACACAGCTTATCTCAGGTTTGTTGTAATTTATTTCTGAGTTATTTTCAAGCAATGTTACAAAACATTTAATGTCTTGATAAGAAAATAAAATTTAAATAAAAATACATTCAACAATACATCATCATAACATTAAAACTTTTACAATCCTAACAGAACTAATTACTGAATAACATCACTTTTCTAGACTAACCAAAATGAAGGCAACTTTTATTATTAATCATCCTACTTGTACCTAATTAAATTCTAGAACATCTACTGCATTTAAAACATTATAAAATGAGAAATCAAATCTTAATGGTCACAAATATTCAATGGCCTTGTGGGTTTTTTCTCAATATTCCAGTACCAAAGCAAAAAAAAAAAAAAAAAAAAGTGCATATTATAAAACCCCAACATTGCAATAGTATACTACTCAATTTTTCATAAAATTTACTTTGAAAACAATAGAAAATGGCTCCAAGGAAGAGGGTTTGCCATACTGTTAATTCATATACAACAGAACCTAATTCTGACATTCAACCACATTCAACTTTCTTTAATGGCAACTTTTGATTAATGGCAATTAATCTTTACCTTTACCTTGGCAAAACACATTTATTGGCATTGCTGTATTCTCCCTCAGTTTCAAATGCTGGCAAATAAAAGTCCTATTGAACACATCAAATGTGTAAAAAAGGAAAAGGCAAAACCAGCTGAGGTGATTAAATGATTGTGATGTTGCAGATCCTAGTACTGAATCCAAGATATTCCAAAATATCTTGGTATTAAACCAAACTCATTTCAACAAGTTACATTCATTCCAAAGAAATTTCAGTCCTGTCATTCCACCTTGCTTCCATTACAGAAAGCCTTCTTACAACAGTATAATAAATGTGTGGTAGTTTGTTAACAGCGTACTGTTTCAAGCATTGTGGATTTCTATTCTAAGTTACATTCCTAATTAATTTGGCCAAATTGTGATTGGAAAAATAGAACAGAACCAGAACTAAAAAAAAAA
>PYHW01009614.1:3045094-3143515 GCA_013186435.1 Turdus rufiventris
AGTGATTATAATAGAGATTATTTATTAGATTTGTAGTCAAAAGTTGAGCTGGACGTAGTTATTACTTTTTATAAAAAAAAGAAATTAAATCATACACGGGATGATGTTAATTGATCAGTACTTAACCACAGTCTGTTGACACTTAAATTTTTCTATCTGTAGGCAAACCTATTTAACAAGAATGTTACTACCCTGCATTTCTTTTTAGATTAAGAAAAAACATGTAGCTTAAAAAATGCTAAAGAAAATAGATAGTGGTCTAATGTGACTCCATATATTACTCCAAATGTAAACAAGAGGTACAACGTAAGTTCCCTGATTTCTTCTTTAGTACTTAACACAACTAACACTGGTGTCTGCTGTCCAGATTATTTGCAGCATACTACATGGTTCTATAGAACTTCAATTGTCAATAAATCAAGTCTTGACAACCCTAATACAAGGAAAAAATAACTCAAATGTATTGAGTGTGAAGCTTCAGATCTTTTCCACGTCATAGGATCTTGGGATTTCTGTTTTGAGATCCGTATCAGCAGGGCAGGCACTCATGGTAAACTCATGCAAGTTTGCAGTGTATGTACTGAGATTTAATCCAACCAACAAATGCAGTGTGGATTTTCCTCCACTAAAAAGCTTATTTGTCTAGAAAGTTCTTTCCAATAAGACAAAAATGGGAAAACAACTTTTAGATTTATTCACATCTGTTATTTCAAGAACCTGGAACTTCAAGTTCTTCAGCAAAATGAGAATAAACCTTAAAGACCAGATTTCCAAGAAGGAATTTTCTATTAAATATTAAATAGATTGTCAACACAACTAGCATTTATGTTCATTCTTAAATATTTTGCAAAAATGCATATGATGGATTAAAAAAAGAAGACTAAAAAACAAAACACTCTAGAACATTTCCAGTTTCTTTTTTTCATCCAAGTGGGCCAGTTTTTTTTTGGTTAGGAAACTTTTCCAACAATTGGGTTTTCTCTGCAAAAAACCAAAATATTATGTGTAAATACTTTTAAGATTAACATTTACTTTTTAGTTCTCATCATGCAATTTTAACTTATCAAACAAAAAAACAATTTTTACCATTAATTGTGAAATTTAGTGATTTGCAAAAACCTCATTTACTTTCACTTCTAAATCACAGTCAATTTTTCTGAACAACTCAGGTCAAACACTAACCTATGCAAACCAAATCAGGGTTTGTGCTTTTCTGTTTTTCCTGGTGAATCAATCCTTATTGATGCAAAGAAGAAATCTAAAAACTTGCTAGTGGTGTGCCAGAGGCATAAGCCAGGACTGAAGAGAATTAAAGAATGCTGTCTGGAACAACAATGTACTCCAAAGTACAGTATTTTTACCTTCACAAGAAACAGTATTTATCATCGAGTATGGCGAGTGAAATACAAACAGTAATTATACTACCTGAAAGATATGTTTCTGCAGTAAAATTTTGACAGCTCCATATAGTTTTATACTTCAATTATTTAACCAAAATTTTGAAAAAAACCCATATTAGAAGTTAGGCATACTGTTATGGATAAATTTTGTGTGCAATTCAAATGTTAAGTTGCAAGAAAATAAGAGAGTCATTGCACCTACTTACAGGAATCTCAACAGGAACAGATGAATCTACACCAGAAGAACTCTGATCTTCAATAACTGGTAAAAAGCTGCACTACTACAAACGATGTACCTTAATCTCTCCAGTCTGTGTTGTCTAACTCTACCTCCATCTCTAGCCCAACAAGTCTGGCCTCGTCCCGTGATTTTTTTTCAAAATACACATTTATCAATGACAAAGTTATATAAGATACTTACTCACTACCATATTTGGCACTAGATGATCTCTTCTTCTGGTATTTTTCATGAGATTCATTCAGCTTTTCTACTATATCTATTATCTGCTGGAGTGTATGGAAAGTGGCTACAGAATCTTCAATGGTGAAGTTAGAATAATCATCTGGTTCTTTCCGAGGACCTTGATAGACTGCTATACTTCCACAAGCCTCTGCAGAAACAACCACAATCATCCCATTTAAAATTTCAACAATTAAAAAGCAAATCTAACTCCTATGCAAATAGTAACTCCAAAATTCTGAAATGTGAAGTTACTCTGGCTTATATATAAAATGGATTAATATAAAAGCAGGAGGCAGTATCAACTAAATATATTTACAATTCTACAGCTTATTCTCTGCCAGCTGTGTTCAGCATCTTGAGCATCCAGCTCTCTCCACATTAAGAGAAGTTCAGTGATTTCTTGCAGCAAAATTATGTCTAAGATTTCATCACATGGTCAGGAAATGCACAGCAAAGGCAGAAAAGCAATCACCTACAGTTACAGTCTCTCTGTTTAAACTATTAAAAATATTACATATACGGAAATTCAATTAGAACAATGCCTGATATCTATCGTAAAGGCCTGAAGAACATCAGACACCAGGGCACTGAGAAGATTAAAATTCAATCTCCTTTCTATTATTTTCAGGTGAATCATTAAATTAAGTTAATTGTTCAAAACTATGTACTTGGCCTAGAGAATTAGAACTGAATATCAATGTAATTCTTCTTAATTATCATTTGAGTACCTTCCAACTTCTGTAGTTTAGACCTGTTGATAGTGAAAAGTGAGTAAATTCTTTCTGTCTCTCTGTCTCCATCAATCTCAATTTGAGTATCTGCAGGAACATCTCTAAAAGGTGAACAAAGAGACAGGTAATCAGTATCAGTAATTCTTGAAAGCAAGTGAAAACTGATTCTTTTTCAATACACATAGCCTTTTGTTTATCACTCATAGACAGCTTCACAAAACTTAGTATGCAGTTTATATAACCTACCCAGATAAGGATAAATTTTAAAAATAAATCACAGCATTTATTTGTTTACAGAAATGAACAGCTTCTAAAAAAACATAAAAACATTTTAAGATGCTATTAATTTTTCTGACATACCTACAAAACTCAAATGATTTGCCAGAATCTACATCCAAGATGATTTAGCTGACTTTCTTAGGACACTCCTTTAAAATATTCAAAATTCAAATAAAATAGTGGTTATATAAAACAAGAAAGTCATTAAGGAGGGAAGATTTCCAGGCTGAACTTTCTGCAGCAGATATTTTAATTATTTCATACAGATGATATAGGTGTGTCGTATTTCTGCATTCAACCTAGCATCTGAATTAAATCTATTAGTTGGCATGAAGAAATCTCAGCCACTGGATATTTGTGATTTCCATCCTGAGCTTGTTACTTCCACAGGGTGGCACACAAAGTAGCAGAAACGCAGTACTCGGTGCCTTATCACTGTGGCACGTTTTTGTAGCATTGCTTGCTGAACTGGATAGGGAGAGCCTTGCTTCCCTGCTCCCAAGCTGCAGAGTGCCTCCCGCGTTCCCCGGACTCACGCGGTGCAGCGCGCACAGCCCTCGCTGCTCTCTATGGTGGCCTTGCAGCACAGCCAGTTGCCATTCAGGAAAGCAGAGGGGTGGTAAAAGCTCAGCCTCTTCTGGTTGCACCTCGTTACCCGGCAAAGAGCCTCTATCCACTCACTGGCTTCTACACAGTTATTTGCTTGGATATACAGTGGCTTTTCCCCATGAAGTACTTGAAACATCTGTAAAAGAAACCCATTATTCTGCTGAGTAAAAAAATCCAGTTATTGAGCAACTTCAAATACGTCAAAATAGATTTCAGTGCTCAGGGAATTCCACAGACTCAAATTAAAACAAAGTGAGACAGGGAGAACATCAGACTTTCCAGTTTTCAATTACACAGAGGAGAAAAGCCCCACCAGACGAGCTCCCTCTGTTCTGTCTACACCACTTCCTCATTTAAAAAAAAAAAAACTCTTATAAATTGGAACAGGATGCATCTTCTGTCCTCTTCATCAACACATCTTTAAGTGCAACCCCAGATTTCACAAAGCATGACCTTCATGCTTCATATCCTGACAGCAACAGAAGATTCCCAGAAGTCTCTCCTTTAGCCATCACTGGCCTTAGTGACAGTAGCTCTTTTATCAGTGCTTCAGATGTTTGGATTGATGTAAGACAGAAATAACCAATGTGTTCGGGGCCAGAATGGGCTGTGAGCACAGACAACTGTCTCAGCTGATGAAGGGATTCTAAGAAGTTCTCACCAAAAGGAATAAACAAGTTTGGTAATAATACATTTCTAGTAGTACATAATATAATTTCAAGTGCTTTGTAATAAGGTCATATAGCTTCAACCTTCATTCCAGAAATTTGGCAAAGGGGGCAAAGTTAAAATCAGTCAGAAATCTTGGTGCAGATAGCCAAATTTCCAGGTTAATTTCCTTGTTCAGAGTACTTGGAAATACTGCATACAGCTTGTTATTCCTGATCCATAAAAGACTTTTTGCTGAAATATTTAGTAATGGGGTTTCATTAACTCTGTAAGCTAATGACAATCTTTTATTTAAAGAACATATGAAGGATTACATATAAACTGTCTTTTGACCCACATTTTTCTTGTTGAAGGAGCTCTCATCAAGTTTCTCCACTGCAAGGATGTTTTTGATTGGAATAGTGAAAATTGGTTCTTTATCTGTAAAAAATTGTAAACAGAGGAGTGAAGCAATCTTTAAGAACTGTTTTATAATCTCAGGGCACTGACATTGCAGTTCATGCTCTAAAAATATGCATTTTTATTATTGAAAAGATAGGCGTGAATCAGGCAGAAGCTTCTGTTAATCAAGGCCAAAGTAACTAAAATACATAACAAGTATTTTAGGAAAAGAAAAAAAAATTACGCACTTTTAAAAGTATAAAAGAACTACAAACACTTAGACAATACTGAAAAATAGAAATAATTGCAAAATAAACATTATTTACCTTGCTGTTTGTGATATGTGAATTCTCTACTTGTTAGACAGAACCATCGCTTCTTGAAATTCTTTTTACCAATTCGAGTCCTTCCCTGAGCTCTTTTGTACATTTCTCTGTAAAGACAGAATCAAATGAAATGCAACCATTAGTCTTCAAAACCATTCATTAAGAAATTATTGTTCATCATGCAGCCATACGAAAAGCTGCTCCATTGTACATTAAAAAAATCCTACTTGTTCACACCAGATGCTCAAGATTACCTCCCAATATGGTGATTGTGTACAGGGTTCCAAAAACAGCAAAGGAGTTTGAAAAACACACAGTCGAGAGCAGGAGTAAATTTGGAGTGGATACATAACTTATTCAGATCAAGAATTCCAAATTTTCACAAAAGAGAATAAGGTGTATCTAACTACAAGACGCTCTCTTTCCTGCCACTTTCTCCATCTGATTGTACTTGGCCTTATCTGGATCAGAAACTATCAATGAAATGACACCGGACATGGCTGAATAGCAAGGCAGACAAACTGCATTTACTACACTAAGTGTACTCGCTGCTAACTCTTTTGTTTTGAAGAACAGCCATCAATTTATTACTATAACCAAGTGCTGATCCACTACAACCTCCTCCTTCATTTCTGTTCAGTATCTTAATAAGAGATATTTCCTCCTTGCTTGAAATTCGGGTGCCTGTTTAACAGAAAAATCTTTTCTTCTTATAAACCTGCTTCTCAAATAAATTAAGAGTAATTTTTCCCCCATGAATGTTGTTCAAATCAACCTATTCTTGATCAACATCAAGCAAAACAGTTCATTTCTTAGGAAGGTGACTTTCACTTCAATGTATATAACAGCATTCTATCACTAAACGTTAAATATTTCAATTACAGGGTAGTTTTCTATCTAACTTCAAAGGCAGAACATTTACAAGAGGTAAAAAAATTCTAGGTTGATAATGTTATTTTAAAATACAGTTTCCAATCCTCAAAAACCATCACACAGCACACACTGAACTGTGACAGTGAAGCAGACAGTCTTTAATAGGTTTTCGGCTGCTTTTAATTAGTTTTTAAAGTATTTAGAAGAAGAGTTATGAAAGTTTGCAGCTGTTCTTTTAAACTAATTCTATACTCTAAGAATTGTCTAAATTACAAATACAGTAATTTCTACAGTATATTAGAAATTTTAATAAGCATTAATCTGAATCTGGTATTAATGAAAAAAGACTGAAGTCAATTCTGTTATGGACAATATAAATTCAAGATGTATTCACCCTTCTTTTAGATGTACTGGCTCGCTTACACCGCTGGGCTCTTTACTCTCAGTAGAGGAAACATCATCCAGGAACTTAAGGAAAAAAATACAGGGAACATAAATGCAGTTTCTCCATGAACAGAACACTTACTTTATGCAACAGATGAAAACATATGACAGGGCCTTGGAACAACGTAGCAAAGGATGTGCTTTCTGTAATGAGTTCCTAAACAGCAGAGCCAATAAAATCTCTTTCAAAAATCGTACATTTTACTTTTTAAACTAAATTAGCTCACTATGTGTAATAACTCTCGTGCAGTTGACTGTATTGGTTTTGCTATGCTGTTTTTTGGTTTGGGGGTTTTTTATGTCTGAAGCAGACCACAACTTTTCTTTTTCTTTCTAGTAGAAAACTGAACACCAACACAACCTTTTAATAATGAAGATTAATCAGATATACACCAACAATAGAAAAATACAGTTGAAAAGTACCTTTTTAACAGATTCAGTAAATGTTTCTTCTTGAAATGTTTTGAAAAACTCACACATAAACGTCTCCTTGAAACTTGACTGAAAGTAAAAGTACACTGACATAAATAAACTTTCATATGAACTTTCAATAAACAGAATGTTTGAAATGAGAAAGAATTTTAATAGCCTTACAAGTTTGGTTTTGGTCAAACTTCCCCAGCTCCCCAAAGTCTGGATGGCTTTTGATATAAGAGTTAATGTTCTAGAAGTCTGTGCATCCTAAAACAATGAAACAAAATTTAGAAGACTTTTTTTTTTTTTTTCCCCCCACAGTTCCAGGTAAAACTGCTTAAAAAATTAAAATGTCAAAAAAGTTATTACACCATGTAGTAAATTTGGTACATCTTCATTCCTTTTCTTTGCCCCAAAAGAAAAAAAAAATATGAAATATTATATAGTTTAATAGCTACTGCGTAATGTTTCATATTTTAGTCACTATGACTGGAATTTAATATTAATACTGGGGAAATATTTTTACCAATAAAACATCTGAAACCCTCAAATCCTGTTTGAGGCCTCCAAAAGTGGCCTCGCTGTTCCTTTTAGATGTTTAACCCTCAAGTGTTAAAATGCTGTAATATTTTTTTACTCAAAAAACTGGATAATGTCAAAGAAATCAATTTAAGTGTATCTTTTTCTTTTGAAGACACAACACACCTAACCAGATAAAATAAGGTAATAATGATAACCTGTTGAACAGCAGATTTAATACATTTTCTGTATTTAATGTGAAAAATAATAGAGGGTTTCTAATCTTGATATTCCTGTCTTTGACTTTTTTTTGTAACGTGTATCTACTCGACAAATGAAAATGGAAGATCTGTCAACCCACTGCAACTAGTGCAGTCCAGGATAAATACACCAACCAATTACTGGATAATGCTACAACCTCTGCTTAAGACCCAAATAACAATAAATGTCTGGATGTTTAACTTCCTTGGTGGAAAGAACTGAGGCAGTTTAGAGCTATACCTAAAAGGACCCTCAGTTATGTTTCTATTTCACCCAAGAAGCACATTCCCAAAAAAGCACAGCAGAGCAGTGAAAGCTCTTTCATGTGTTTTGAGAACGCCCCATAAAGACTGAACTATCTGATGCTTAAAGAATTGCAAATATCTTATTTTCTTTGGAAACTGAACCTAGAGACACTTAGTCATCTTATTTCCCAGTTACTGAAAGTAAATGAAAGTAACTTCCCACACCAACAGATCTGACAGTATGAATAAAACAGAACAAAGCTTCACATGACTTACTGGATGGTGAGGTCGTAAATGAAAAGTATGAGGTGAGACTACGGCTACAGCAAAGAAACGAAGAAACACAAAGCTGCTCACTGCAGAATACTGTACATGAGGGTCATCTGCAGAGAAAAACCATGAAATGTAACATGCACTGAACTTAACAGGAAATCAAGAAGACAGTTAACATAAAAATCCTTAAGAAAGTAACATCAGAGGAGACATTTATATTTTAAAATAGAAGAGAAAAATCAATGAAGTGCATGAAATGAGAAAGGTGGTCATGGTAAGACATGTTCTCCTTGTAGTGGAGTGTTTATTGCTTATTTATCTGAAAAGAAGTTCTATTCCCATACAAATGGCTCATCAGCTCCACTGGGAGGAAGCATGAGATGACTGCAAGCATTTACATACACAGTTGATTAGGTCTGGCTGGATGCTGCACTCAGAGATAAAACACTGCAGCAGCTGCCACTGAACTCTGGGGCTATTGCATTTGTTTCCCTGGAAAGCTACTCACTGACAACTCAAATACATTAATGCTGCATGACAAATGCAGTCAACATAGAGGAACAAATCTAATTGCAATTCTGAGTTGCAT
Organism: Turdus rufiventris; assembly: GCA_013186435.1. Classification (NCBI taxonomy): domain Eukaryota; kingdom Metazoa; phylum Chordata; class Aves; order Passeriformes; family Turdidae; genus Turdus; species Turdus rufiventris. Next base: position 3,053,571 of record PYHW01009614.1, read on the forward strand.
CATAAACCCGTGCTGTTATATAATTTTGATGATGTAAATGAGAATTTTCTCATTAAATACTTTGGGTATATTTACTTTTATACTGGGAAATGTGATCTCACATTCTTACGCTAATGACCACTTCAATCTGATCTAGTAAGTCAGCTTTTCTGAAAGGACTGTGTAAGCTAGAGCAATTTATGGCTCAGTTTCAGTGATAAACATGAATCAGAGAAATGTTCCACATAAGGAACATATTCTTCATCTGTAGCTTATTACAGGACATTTCAGATTTTAATTGACTGAACTATGAGTATTTCAGACCCACTGCATTACTCCTATATTAAAGCCATTCTAAAAGAATAAAGCTATTCTAATACTGGTCATATTTACAAACCCATTAAATTACTTTTATTATCCAAACTCCCCAAAACTACCTGTAACTAATTTAGCTATAGTAGTACTAAAGCTAACTTCACAGAAGTTATGAACCTGCTGGTCATCGTAAACAGTGTGACAGTTCATGTAACGATGCAAATGCTAAATTGATTTTCAATTTTACATCTTATTTCTTTAGAAGCAGTAAACAGAACAGCTCTTACAAATTTAAGGTATCTTTCTAATAAATCACTTTGTTTTGTGATTTGTATAGCTTGTGCTTTTCTTCTATTCTCTTGTACTTTTTTTGATGACTCCTCATTTGCTGCTGCCTTGCAGTTTCTGACTTGCTATACTCTGTCGTATCAGAAAACAAAAAAATGCCTCTTGATTGACCACGAAGTTTCACTATAACTTACAGCCTGACAGAAAAACAAATGCCTGGCTGCCAAAATTCAAGGCACAGCTTTGGACAAGACAAGAATTTTAACAATCCCCATAAAGTAACTGCAGAAGTTCTCAGTCTGAACACTACTTTCAGAAGTTTTTAGACAACACTTACTTGGAAATCTTTTGGCAGCCAGTTGCCTCAAAGAAGAAAAAACATCACACATTAGGGTAGGACAACTTATACTCGACCGCACTATTTCACGGAACACTTTGTCCACATAATAGCGGAGATTTTCCTGCAATTATGGAAAAAAGGGATTTTTTTCAGACCATGAACACTCACATTTCTCCATTTTTTTCCCCTCAGCACAAATATAACACTGACTATTCAATACTGAATTTTAGTACAGTGCATATTTTAAAAGCCTCATAATGTGTATATGGCATTAGTACTATTTAAAGGTAGTTTAATGATTTTTAAAGCACATAAGCACTGTTTAGCAATATAACCTACCTATCAATATCTGGTTTTGTAATTTGACAACAAGGAAGGAGCTTTTCCCATGTGTATCAAGTGAATGTTAACTTGATTGCAGCAACTACTGCCTTAAACATCAACACACTCTGCTAAGAGGGAAGCAGCCAGCAAAACTTCAATGAAAAATGCTAGAGCAGTTCTAATTAGATACATCATAATCTAGATGCTGAGTACAGGACATCAGAAATCAAACCACCCAAAAAACTGATAAGAATGACTGTCATCTTTAGCTTCTCCTCTGTCCCATTTTCCACTGGACTTTTTCATTGCTCTGCTCATAAAGAGGGGTAAGAAAATACAGTTTTTTCTTTGTTTACTCTGAAAACAGAGAATTATATTGCTACTATGAGTTACTTATTTTCCATTACAAAGAACTGCTTTTATAATTGTTTTTCTTTCAGACTTTGAGACCAGTTAGGAAACTCACCATATTAATTTCCACGTTATCCCCTTCTCTTAATTTGATGGGATCTATTTCACAGGGTTTAGGAGACTCGCATATCTGAAACAAACAAACAAAACTATAGGAGTTCAATTTTTCAGACAGAAAGTATGGAAATGCACCCATTTAAAACCAGATCCTTAGATTTAGGAATAAAACTATAAATAGGTCCTAACTATGCCTAACAACATGCAATGATCATCCTCGCTTTTGTTTGTGTCTTTTCAAATGGATTGATTATATAAAGCATCACGTGGGCAAATTCTGCAATGTGTTGGAGGCTGGAAAAACTTTCAGGGACTGTTTATTTTGAAATATCTGGAATGTAAATACCAAACACAGCTCCTCCCACTAAACTTAAGCAATTAATTATTGCTCAATAATTCTTCCTCTAGAATTCCCCGACCTGAGTGATTCCTACCACAGAGCTGAAACAAGAATGCCTATCCAACAGACAAGGATACTACAGGGGGCTGAGCATCCCCCAAGAAGTTTCAGTAGGACAACCTACCTCATCAATAACAGGTTTCAAAGTGACCTTTAGGTAGTGCTTCCCCACTATTTTCATCATTTCATCTACACACCGAGTTGCTAACGAGTTGCCTCTGAAGATTGTGTTTGCTTCTCTGTAAGAGAAGAAATTCTTTCATTTGAACAGGGAAAAACCAAGTTATGTCACAAAATTCAATCTATACTCTGTCTTGCTATTTATTAACTATTTAAAAAAATATGTCATCTATTTCAAACAGGAATTCCAGAATGTAGACACCAAGCTTGAAACAGCACTCAGTAACAAAAAGAGTATAAACAAGAATATTATTTCAGGAATTACCAAACACAGGAACATAAATAAAACTATTAGAAAAAGACTAAGAAATTTTATACAATTAAAGTTATACTACAGTATGGTACATGAAAAAGAATAACAGGAAAAACTCCAAAATAATGAAAACTGTACCTCAGCAATATACAATTCCTCCTCCAGTAGTCGTGGTGAAAAAAAAATCTGGAGCTACAGCACACTGCTGCACTACACCAATAAACCCAGACACTTAAGCCCAAACATATTTCATCCAAGGTTACTTTTTTTATTCATTACAGCAGTTGAAGAAAACTGACAGCCAGCTGTGGAAAGTATATCTTTCTAATCTGAGAGATTTAGTTTAAGCTCCCTTTGCTACAGTTCAATTACAATGGAATGTGTGTAGTAAAATGCAGCTTAGAAAATTATTTTCTATGAGTCACCTCTTTCTACACAGTTAAGCTGTCTAGCATTATTTAAATCAAGATGAAATGCTTTGAAATGAACTGTCCTGTGGTGACAAAATCCCTCCCACACCTCCATGGGACAAGACTCGGCACCGCAGTGGTTGCTGCTCACATCTGCTTCATTTCTCTCCTAACCACAGAGCTGCAAATTCACAGGCTATATGCTGCTACTTGGAAAAACTCCCATGTTTCCTACTTGCAAGGCATGCAAGCCACATTCTTAATTACATGGCATCTTTGCAGAAAAAGAGTAGCTCCCATTTAAGCCACATGTTAAAGGACACAGCATAAGATTTTCAGCAATTTAAAGATGTTCCATCTATTAAATTCCATCTATGTTTATAAGTTCCAATCCAGTGCACAGTAAAATTTGAAGAGTGGTCAAATAAAGACATTTACAATAAAAGCTATGTAATGTAAGACAAAGTTTTACCAAACTGCCTAGGACCCTTAACTCCGACATCCAGCTTCCAAGTGATTTTAAAGAATGTTTTTAAAAGCTAGCATTGAAAGATGAATATAGTCAGTTTGTGAGAGGAAGAAAACCAAACGGCTTACTTATCAGTGTTGTATCATGAAGCCCTGTGAAACTCTAAGATTAATTTTCGAAAGCATTACATCAATAAACATGAAATACATACTGGGTGTCCTTCAGATCTAGTTCTGCCACGGCTGCAACAAAGGGAACCAGCTTATGGTGGTGCAGCAACAGCCGTACCAGAGGCAACACAGCATCGTACTTGTCTCGACACACCTCACTCAGAATGTAGGCAGCAGATGCAGAAATAGGCTGTGAAAAAGCAGAGTAGGAAATCTGAGTAAAGTAGTTAAATGTTCTTTGTGTATTTGAAAAAATAGATCAAATCTAATGAGACTGTAGACACAGTTTGTTAACAGAAAGTTTCAATATTTGCTGTGTAACATGGCAATTAAAAGCTTTAATTCCGGAGATACTTAATTGAAAATTAATTTTATCTGCTCTATAAATATATTTAAGAATGGAATTCAGTAGCTACTCATCCTACTCATTTTCCCTTAAAGGGTTAAACAATGAGTTTGTCACAAACCCAAGTCAGAGGCAGGAAACAATTGTTTTACTATAATATCATGTATCTTTATAGGACTTTTAAAACTGTAATCAAGGGTCAAAGTGTTTGTTGCCACTGTACAGTTGGGAATTTCAATACAAAAAACTAAATTATTTCAGTAGAAAAGACAGCTGCTGACTGCTGCTACCTATAAACTTAGCTATTACTGAATTCCAGTGAAGCAGAATTTGAATATGGGCCAGCAAAAATTTTAGTCACATCTGCTTCTTCTGTCTTTCTTCTTTTCTCTCAGTAAAAAATTCATTAACACTGAATTGATGAAAACCTGTTAAAGACCTAAGAACAAAGTCTGGTTACTACAATTTCATTCCTGTCCCAATGTTATGCAAACCCTCTACCACACTTCCCTCTTTGTCACCATGTCCTGGTGAGAAATCCAGCTGGTCAGCATCCTGGGGAAGGCAGAAGCAATTCAGAAATAGAATTTGAAATAAATTCTGAAGTAGATCCCTTTTGTTAATTATCTGCCCTTCAGTGCCAATAATGAATCAGTGTCCTTAGAAAAATCTCTAAATCCAAGAAGCTAATAGAGGCCAATAGAAAAACAGAATGTTGAATAGAGCAACCAATGAGAAGAAAGTATTTTATCTCCTCCAAGCATATAGCACAGGTAATTTCCCTGTCTCCATTTGTCCTTCTAAAATAAGGAGAAGATCCTGGTACTTTGGAGCAGAAGTAAGAGTTCTAGAAGTTGCTCATCTGTGCATGACAGACAGAAATAAAACCAATTACCTAGACATGAGTAACTCATATTGTCTCACAACAGCATAATCCGTTTTTAGTTTTCACTTTAATGAAATTTTCAACAGAAGTACCTGAACATCTGCAGATTTTAGCAGCAAGTTCCTTAGAGAAGTATAGTATTCAGATGGAAGTACACAGTCCTCAGTGTAACAGATATTTAATCTAAGTGATCCCAAATCATCAGTTTTAGAAGACTTGTTTCCATTTTCTCTTGGCTGAAGTAAGTACCTGTAACCAACAGAGCAATTATAAAATAGACCTATTTCATTCGACTAATTCCATAATAAAGCAAAGTATCACATTTAACTATTTCAATATATATATCTGAAAACTTGCAAAAAATTCACAACCTCCCCCTTGAGACACAAAAGTAAAAAATTAACAGCTTTTAATTCATCTTTAACACATAATGGGATTTATATTTATTTTCTCACATCTATGCAAACAGTAAAATAGTATATATTATTTTGTAAATTAGCAGGAATAATTTGAGATTACACTGTGTCATCTCATTTTACATCTAGGTTATATTTAGGGTGTTGGACACTGCAGGTGAAACAGGTAGCGTGAAGAATTTAAATAGTCTTGTCTGAGACCAGAAAAAATACATAATATTAACAAACTCCACTCTTGAGAAACAAGTTATAGTGAAAAAGCAGATTTTTTTACTGTTAATACAAAATACATCAAAACAATTCATTGGCTGCAGTTTCGCTGCAGTTTCACTGCATTCCAATAGGAGGTACAGCCCTATAAAAATGTTAACAACTTTTAAGTGGTGTCACACTAGTTTCAACACTCACCCCAAGAAGCTGAAACCCCATCTCCAAATAGTCTTTTGCAATCATGTATATTTGGACTTCTGTAACCAGGAAATCAGACTTCTTTTTTTTTTTATTTTTTTCATAATCAGATGCAGAGGCCATGAAGGCAAGTTAACATAAAATAAAACTGATTTACCAGGAGAACCTCTCCTTAACACTGTGATTCTTAGCCTTATTTTCCAAATATTTAGTAGTAGACATAATTTCTCTGCTGTACTTCAGCTGCATTCAAAACCATATTACATAAATTTGTAATAGTATAAAAGAATTGCTATTTTTAAATCACAGAACTGTTTTTGATAAGCAGATCATACTTGGATATGAGGATATGCAATGCAAGGTGTGCCTACAAAGCATATTAGCAGACACACTCAGGAGAACTAGACATGAGTTAGGCCAATTCAAAAATCTACACAAACACAGCTCACTGGCCCTGAGCCCATGCTGATACAATCTTTCTCTCAGCAGGTTGTTAACACAAAACTGTTTTTATGTTAATATCGTCATACAGCTGTTGATGAGACACTGGCAGAACAGGCCTGTATCTGCAATACACCACTGTGTAAAAAACACACTCCAACAGGATCACATTCAAACGTCAAGAGTCTCAGTTCAACATCCAACACACTTGGAGCCTGAGGTAGGTACAAGGAGCAGAACTATAATGGCTCCTGGCCAAGACCCGTGTTACATTTAGCTCCTATTAACACACTTCCTTCCCATGTGTTTTCTGTGTGGATATGAAAGCGCTTCCTTCATGCTTTTTCCTGTTCACTAAAAGCAGAATATTTCACACACTTGGAGGCACTTTAATCCCTTGCACTCATCCCTTCCTGCTGGTAAGCATTTGGGACAGTACAGGAGCTAGAGATTGGCTCCTGATCCCAAAAACATCAGAAGGGAGGGTGCTGAGTTGCCCCATGCAGAAGTGTTTCTTTTCTGAACTCCTTTCATACCCCACCCTTCCAGCTCTTCTGATGTTGGTTGGTTCTAGAAGATACTTCTGGATCACCCTCCAAAGAAAAAAAAAAAGCCATGCTTAATGATCAAGTAAACTCTCAATCATTCTCGAAGTCTGACTTAGGAATTTAATTACTAGTGATGCAATTCTGAGGAGTGCCAGGTTTGTGGGTAGGCTGAAGAGCACGCACAGATCCCTGAAATTTAGCAACCTGACCAAAACACAGTCACAGTCCATCTTCCCTTCACTCTCTGCCCTTCCCCCTCAAACACACCAATATGTTGTGACTGTGTGCAGACAGGGAAGAGCAGAGCTAAATATACCTGCTGACAAGGTTAATTTACTGAGCAGGGAAATCTAGAAACATGTTTTACCTAGATTAGAACGGGAAGACATGGTTTAATGAATAGGTAGAATAAAACATATCCTTTGCAAGGGAAAACATGCAAGATACAAGCAAATTCACTTCTGAACCACCATTTCTCACCATGCTTGAAAAGAATCATTTCTTAACACTTTCACAGGAACTTTAATTTCTCCTAGAAAGATGTCTTGTACCAGATTGCCATTATTCCATAGGTCAACCCTGAAAACAAAAACATAGCTTAATTTTCTTTTCTCCCAGAGAGAAATAAGCAAGTCTACAATAACTGCCTTACAGCACTAATCCACATGCATGCAGGCAGCAAATGTTAGAAATCTCACTCCATTCTAAATAAATCAAGACTCAAACAAGTGGCTTATTAACCCATAAAGAATAGATAAAGAAACAAACAGTGAAAGTTAAGACTTGCAGACCTTGCATCAGTAAATAAAAGTGATACTGGCACAGTGTACGGGTTCTGTGCTGTCTCCACCCCCAAAAACTGTGCACATTTCTTCTCAGGTAATTCAAGTGAACTTTTGAACCAATATATTTAAATATCTACCTAACTGCTAGAATCTGGCACACTGCAATACCACACCAACACATGCGCTTGTTTTTCCAAGCAGCAGCTCGTACGCTTACAACCTCAAACGGAATCAGGTTCCAGACATGCACCCTGGGTTTGTTCTATTACTTCTTACCTCTCTGACATTTCTGACAGACAGCAGTTGTCAAGAACAAAAAAAACAAAAACAAAACAAAAACAAAAGACAACTAGATTTGTTGGGGTATGACTATTTTTCTAAATATAGTTGCATCTACAATGAAATACATAGTTCTAATTAATGAAGCTAATAATTAAAAATGCACATACCAAGTTAGTTCTGCAATGGCTATTTGGATTAAGTGCTAAATTTTCTTCTGATGCCTGTTAGGAAACATTTGCTGGCCTTGAAGACTTTGTCATTCAGCAGATTTGGTGCATGTATGTGCAGGAGCACAATAAAGAAAAGAAACTCAGTACAGGGCTCTCTGCAGCTCTAACTACATTGCATAAATACAAACAGACCTGCTCTGAGGGTAAAACAGCAGAAAAGGGGAGCATACTTTGAGTATCTGCATTTGCAAGGAAGAGATGAAACACAAGTGTTCCTCTAAAAAACAAAGTGAAATTGTAAGAATCTCATAAAAGAAGCATTTCCCTCTTTTTTTTATTAAACTAGCCAACTATATTTGAAACCATAGGCTAGGATCAGGTATGCTGGTATCTTTCAGTACAAGTTCTATTACCAATATTCTGCCCAAATTAATCTAATTTGATAGAAGGTACTCATATCTCTACTCACAGGCACAAGAAGGAAGTTTATGCTGCTAGATACACTCAACCACTATTTACGTCAAAACAAAACAAAAAAATCCCCCTCATCTCCATAAGAAATACAAGAAAAAAAAAAGAAGAGACGTTTTCTATGTCATCTTTTCTACAAGTCTGATCAGTAATTCTCTGGAGCTACGCTAAGATAAAACAGCTATTTATTGTCTTGATGATGAAATATTATGATTTATTAATAATTCTATGATATCACTTTCTAATCCACATAGCTTACCTGACTTCTAGTTTCTCAATATCTTCTTCTTCCACCTGAAACTGGGACTTCTTTGTGTAACTGCTGGACCTGGTTACCTGCAAGTAAATTCCTCCTATTATCACACACAAAAAAATCAAAGAAAACCCTCTCTCCCTCTACCACAGTAAATAGTTACTGTTCCTTATACAAAGAAAAAAGGTCAGTTGACCAAACAAACTGCCTTTTGCCAGAAAGCAGGAGAAAAATGGGTCAAAAAGGGTTCATGGTGGAACCTACTGAAGGCTAGCTGATACATGAGGGAATTACAGTATAGATCTATTAGAAAAAACAAGTAGTATGACATGAAACTGGCAAAAATTTCTTTTGCTTTAGCATAAGCCTCATGAAAGAACTGAAGTCAATTCTGAAATATTTAAAGATACAAAAAATAAGAAGCCCACTCTTCTTGCCCTAGTTACAACACAATTGTAACATCTCATGCACTAGACTGACTGCATTTTCAATTTAACTCCAATAAATCATAAGTTTAAAAGTCACCAGAGTGGTTTGGATCACATTTTTATCCTGATATCTGACTTCCTAAGAAATCACACTCAGTGTTCTTGAGCAGGTCAACTGAGACACATACATGCATTGAAACTGTGCATAGATTTCTCACCCAAGTCCCACAGCAGGACCAGGATTCACAGAAACAAACTAAATTATAATAAATTGGGGGGCACATGCAATAGTTGTACTCCTTCCAGCTCTCAGCACAGCAAGCTTTAAATGCAGATCTTTATTACTGACACAAATCAGATGAAAATTTAAACTCACAATTTGTTTATTGTCAGATAACTCATAGAATTGAAATCAACTCCTAAATAACAACAAAGTAAACTTTTAAAAATAAAATTAACTTTTTGGGGGTATAATCACTATATGACTTTAATAAATAAGTTGTTTGGGTGTTTTAGGTCAAGCTAAGAAAATATTTAAATAGAAGCCCATGGGATAGGTTAAAGTTATCTCAGACTCTGCATGGCCACAGATGATATACAAAGTGATTCAACACAGGGAATTACCGTCACATATGTGCTTGTGAGAAAGCAATTTTTCACACAGCAATTGGAGGGGAATGCTACTATCTGGCAGACAAATTTAAGTACATCACTCACTTACATTTAAGAGGCCAGTTAAAGCTCTTCAATTTGCTTGAGGAGGGCTTTGTGCATTAGGTACTGCTATGCAGCTTGCTTAAAAATATCTGAAGGGTTGCATAAAAAAAGATAAACAGGAAGAACAGCACACAAAAAGTTACCTCAAAATAAAATGTTTCGTTAAACTGCGGATTGCTTGTCTTCTTCTTAACCTTGGTCTTCTTTTGGTCATTCCTGTTCCAATGTGGTAAAATTTTTACCATAGACAACTTAAACACACAATTATAAAAACATTCTATTGTCAAGAAGGACCCATGCATTTAAGTTAAAATATTTTTTGTTATTCTAGAAATCACTTTAATCAATGAAGAAAATCTTAAAATAAAATTAGTTCATCTTCACAATAAAGTTTAAAGAGCTAAAATTTTTAATGCTGTATCTAGTTAACTGTGCATCTATCCAACTCAAAGGTTGTATTTAATTTCACAAACAGGTAAAACATACACATATTAATTAAAATACATTGACAATTTCTAATGCATTTAAAATTTTAATTTCTTTACCACTGCCTAAAGGTAACGAGCACACTTTTCCTAGTCTTGTTCTGCAGTTTTTGTTTTTTCCACCCTCTTTTGCTGGTGAAATACTCACTACTTCTTTACAGACAGAGGCTTACACCCAAGACACTGAAGGTTTTCTTTGAAAGCAACTGCTGCTCATGTTAAACATGAAGCAGCATAGGGTCAAACAAAGCAACAGCCCCCACTTTCCTGGGAGTTGGTTTTCGTTTGTTTTTTTTTTTAGTTTACAAGTTTTATACAAGAATACAGTTTGAGTTATTTATTTAGCAAAGGGCTGTGGTAGCATCAAATGACTTTCCAAAAGAAAGAAATATAAAATATGTGAGAAAAACAGACAAGGGAGAAGAAAAATTGCCCTAAGTATCAACTACCTATTTTCAGGCACTGGACAGATAAATATTCCAGTCATGGTACATGAGTCACACATGCATAAGATTGGAAAATCTTAACCAGGAATTCCTGTCAGATATGCACATATATTCCCATACTAACAGGGCAAATATTTTGTGGGGCAAACATTCTCGCACTTCCATCCATATCACAGGACTCCAAGAGAAAACGTGTGTCAATTTACCTCCTTTGCCATTCAGCCCCGTGATTCCTAAGTATTACAGGTGAGCCCCCTAGTCCTCTTAGGAAAAACACAAAAACCAACAAAACAAAAAGCCCCCCCAAGCCAAACCTAAAATACGTGATCATTTATTACCAAGGAGAAAAAAAATGCTCCATGAAGAGCTTACTCAGGGACAACCCTTCCAAAGTCTTTAAGCCAACAAATGTGGTACAACACATCCTGGCACTATGGTCACAAAGGCAATTCCTCAGCACCAGAGAAAGGAAAGGGTCTGATGTGGCAAAAATGAACCAACTGAAACTTATCCTCCTTGGGTAGGGACTTGTACACAGTGAATGTGTGGGATGGGGGATTTTTCTTAAATGAAAAAACCCAGCAGTTATTGAGGACTGCTGATCCCAAACAAGGAGACGTTTGAACTGTGGGGAATTTGAATGCAGCATCCTGAAGGTGTTCCAGAACCTCTCATCTTTCGTCTCCTCCCAATTACTACACATTTGCTGCAAAGAAACTCATACATTAAGAAAAACAGAAAAGAGAGGAAAGTGAGTGAGTAACTGACTGCATCATGACATACAGGAATTTCACGTAGATTACAGGAAGTACAGCGCCAAGATCAAGAGTCCAAAATAAAATGTAAGAAAGAACTGAGTCAGGAGTGGCTCTTGACTAGTGCAGCCAATTCAGACAGAACACACATCATCCCAGTCTTGAGCATATGGCAGGGAAGGGGAAAGAACAGTATCCATGGAGATGTGATGCACACATGAGAGCACTGGAAGATTTTTCTGTGTTTTAAAGGTTTTGTTTAAAACCTATGACTTTCATTTCCAGTTCAACATCACAGCATTTATTGGTTTATTCATTTAATACTAAAATGTTACCTGGAAGGCCCCACAAGAGAAACTGTTGCATAAGGATCACAATTCTGTCCGTTTATAAGCGGCAACCCATGACACTCCTTTATGCTACAAGGAAAAGGCAAACAATAGATTAGTGAAGCAATTACTTGCCTTTAAAAAAATAAAACCCAAACAACGCTTTCTTTTTGAAAACATTTTATGTCCTGCTGCATCACACAAAGATATAGCTATATGCTGATCTAACATACTGCATGTACCTGAAGTACATCTCTAAATGGTAACAAAAAATAATACTCAAGTATACAGTCATACTTGGAGGGCTCTGTGAGAACAAAACTCTTGGAATTGCTTTGATAAAGACATTCCAGTATCACACATGAATGACAAAACCCTAAGTAATATATGTTAAGAGAACTTGCAGATTTCATTAACTTTTAAATTTGATTTCTCAAGGCCCACAAAAAGCTATCTGGCCTCACTCAATGGCAGCAACTATATCTGGATGGCATTGAAATAAATTTAAATATTTAATTCTGGATAAATTGCATTCTGAGTTATGCTAAGAAATGCAAAGTCAAATCCTGAAATGATATTTAAAATTAAGCACCCAAAACTATTGTATATAGTTCTAGCTCTACCTTTGAAATAATGCTTAAGGTTTACTTTCAAACTTTTTTCACAATAGTCCTGTGTTCAGGATTAAATGACCCTTTTAAAAATAAATGTTTTCTTCCATAATTCATACAGTAAGTGGTAAAGGTGTTTAACAGGTACACAGGCACACTGTTCACCAGTCCTGATGCAAAAGGGACAGGATGGTTGGCAGTTAATGCTCATGGAGACTGAGAAACCTCTTCCAGACGTTTTATAAAGTCTTGCAATCTTTGAATCATCACAGCAGCAACCAGAGTGGAGTGAGCAAGCTGCCTAACCTTCAGATGCTGCCCACATACAAGCATTAACTAAAAACAAATAAAACAAGAGTTTGTAAATTCATAGCGCAAACCAGACTTTTTAGCAAAATGATGCTCCAATGTAACCATACACACTACAGTTTAAGCCCAGAAACATTCAGCAGATTACAGAAATTCATAAACAGGAATGAGATTTCAATGTTGTATTCCTGTTCTCTTTAAAATAATGCATTTTTAGCTGTATTGCAGGAATTTAACTAAATTAATGCAAGAAAGTTTCAGTTGTCACAATTTGCTAGTTTGAGTAAAATCCAAAACCCAGGCAACTTAAGAAGAAAACAGACTTCTCTAAATTCATATGAACAATTAAGTAAATGTTCTAATATCATAATGTGGAATAATAAATCGTGCAGATCAAGTTAAAGATATGTAACTCCACACATTTTTTAGTAAGTGCTTTATGTGTGGTAGAAAAATGGGGTTAAAAGAATAACAGGAGCTGCAAATTCAAATAAATGTGGAAACAACAGACACTAACACTCCTGTGCTGCCTCAAAACTCCACCCTCTTTGGAGTATGCACAATTATAAACCAGATGGTATTTACCCCCCAAAAAGTCCCTTTGTCTTAGCCAGTTCAGAGAACATTTAGTGCTGAACCACTGCACAATCATTTGTTATTTTTCTTCCAGTTATCAAGCATGTGGCTTTCAGCATTTCAATAATTTTTGAATCACAATGAACCCTACAGTGATTTCAAACCCACCACTTAAATGGGTTCTTGAAACATCCAGTTGTTTCATAAGCATTAATTGATTCCTCCTCCAACACACAAGTGGCACAGAAGAGTGGCAACAAAATTAAACTATCTAGACTTTTCAGTCATTTGGGGTATCTGATCTCAGGCAGGACTCAATTCTTTCCGGGCCCATCTGATGGGCATCCTGGAGCATAAAGCACTCTGCAGCTCCTCAGGCTTAGCAGTTTTAGCTGTGAGTGCCAAGTGTATGTATACATCAGCCACAATTTGAACCTCATAGGAAATTCAGCAGCAGATGGATCAGTCAACCTTATCTGAAGGGAATTCAACTGTTTTAACAAGAACACCACCATTTCTCTTCTTACAGTCTTTGGCATGTTCAAACTCCTGGATTTTTCTAGCAAACAGATACAAGTCTCTGGGACCTTCTGTTACACAAACAGCTTGTTCTGTTCAACACACACAACCTAAAGAAAGGTTTGTTTGTGATTTCCTGTGAGTTGAAAAACATTCTACTGACAACCTCAGTCTTGCAGCAGAACTAGAATCTATGGATTCATCTGTCACTTCAAGCTGATTTCATGCTGGTCTCCCTGCAGAGGCAGCTCTAGCATTCACTTTTTGCCTCCTGCCCAAGCCCCAGTTCTGTTGCCAGCAAGTGAGGTCTGCCTCATTTATCAGACAGCCTGCCCTGGTCCTACAACTCCCCTGACTAATCAACTCATAGTATCCCTGAATCTCTCTCTTCCACACCTATCAGGGACAAAAATTTGTTCCAAATTTACCTCAGCTCCTCCCCCCTTCCATCTCTCACCCCAAGGTAGCCAGTCAGATCCATCCCTTCAGTCTGCAGGTACTGCCTGGAGTCTGCTTTAGACACATAAGTGACAGCACAGCCAAGTCAGCTGAACTGCTGCTTCTGTTCACCACCCTCACAGGAAGCTTTTAGGTTGCAAGCCAGTTGTCAGTTTGTCAAACTGAATTACCCTGGTCATGCAGAAGCCCTCCCAAGCTCCAAAGGCAAGCAGCCATTAGGGATAGGAAACCATAAAATGAACTCGGCACTACCGAGCTGGATTGTTCCTCCCCAGGGACTGAGCACACTGCGCTGAATCATTACTGATACTTTTAAGCTACTAAACAAACAGCCTCCAGTAAGCATGTCTAAAAATTCTGAAGATGTTTGAAGTGGTTAATCTAGAGCAGACTTAACAGAATATAAAAAGTTGGAATGGAAATGAATGGAACAAAAAAATCCTCACTCCGTTTGCCAGTCAGCAAATTTCACAGGAATACTGCCTTTCCTCAAAGGATCAGGCAAAGTGCTGCAACTGCAGTCTCCTTTAACATGAAAACAGCAACCAAGAAATCCCAGCAAAATCACCACCAAAATGCCAAACATTTTGACCAATCAAAAACCAAAATAATACTAAATATATACTCCTATTCTGACAAGCATAATAAATACATTTCTAACATACAGTAAAAATATTTCAACTTTGACAAATTGTTTCATCTACCTGGCTAGGCACCTATCATTCAAAAGGCATAAATGCATAGAGTTGGAAGAAGTAGACAGGAACGTAGAAGCCTTTTATTTTATATTTCAGACTACTATATCCTTATGTACTATCTAAGCAACAGGTAACAGAACTTTGGTTCTTTTCTCCAACTACTGCCCTGTTCTAGTATAGTGTAAGATATGTTTCAGTTTACATTAATTCTCATCTCAGTAGTTTGTTGTGCAAGAGGAGTTTCATACAGGAAATGAGAATCTTTCAGATATAACCGGCATACATTCAGCTTAGAAGATGAAAATAAGTCCTCAAAAAGACCCAGCCCACAATAAACCCCCTCACTGACTATCTCCATCATTGAAATCAGCTGCAGCTCTCCAAGGACAGACATTCCTAACTGCAGCCATTAATATCTGTATGCACACTTCATAAAAATTGCTGTGTTCACTAGAACAACTTCATGTGAGCAGACAAAGTATAAACAGCACGGGACAGTAAAAAACTGTGAGGTCAATTTAAGAGAGCATGGTGTTTAGTTCATTTAGAAAAGTATGTAATAAACTGTAATAAATAATTTCTGGGCTTGGAAGGATTCACACTGTGAATACACAAAACTTTCTTTCAGACCTGAAGGGCTGTAAATCCCAGAGAAGGCAGGTGGCCCCCATCCAACTGCATGATTTGCTGAGAAACTGTTCAAGTAACATCTATTTCAGCAGCACCAAATATGCAAACAAGGGCCATGCAAACTTCTTCCTAGGGACTCCCAGCAAGAGCTGCAAGCACATATTTGTGAAATGTGCTACTATACACACCACTGTGGTTTCAAAAAAAACAACCCACACTGAGTCAGCAGGTAATCTCTTGCATTTTTTCCCATCCTCATTCACACATTAGAAAAGGAAACAATTAGTATCGGAGACAAAACAGTTTTAATTCACAGTCTGTGAACGTATCTGCATGACACTTTACATGCAAGTTTGCAAGTAATACAAAAATTATGTGTAAAATCAGGGCTTAGCTTGCTCTACGTGAGTTCTAAGACAGTACTGCAAAATAAGATTAACTATGCTTTATGCCAAAAAAAAAAAAAGTGACTGTAACTGAGTTTGTAAATCAATCCTCATCATGAAGCTCATCTAGAAGACCAGCAGAAAGAGCTTCTAAAGCCATATTTACAGACCCAAAACAGCAGGAATCCATTGCCTAGCCAGTCATCATTTTAGTTCAGCCACAAGGTGACACAGGACTCCAGGTAATGCTCAGAATCAGAGCCTTTGAATTACTTGCTATTACTTGTGTGTGCACATAACACCATGATTCATATTGTGTAATGAGAGTTGGATCTACTGTTTTTCATCTTTGTAGAATTTCTGGACTCTCAGGGAATACACAGTGGAAATCCATTAGCAACTTAACTATTCACAGAAGCCAGCACAACCCAGAATTCTCCTATCCTAGAAAAAAATGAACAGGTGAAGCATCTCATTCTCATTGCATTGAGATGCCATTAATTTGAACAGGAAGTAAAATGCTGCTCCTGAAATAGCCTATATATCAAGAATTATTTTTTCAGTGTTTTTTTTTTTTTTTCCCTTTGGCCATTATTTTCCAGTTTAGAACAGATAGAGTCAAGAACAGACACAAATACATTTGTGCCCACTCCTTGTCTCTCTTTTACTCTATCGTGGTTCTGCTCTTCTCTATCTTTCAGCTTTGTTAAAGGAGTTACTAATTCAACGTCTTCTCAGGGCCTGGTGACTATTGAAACATGGCAGGAAGTGCATCACTTACTAATTATTACGGGAAATTTCCAAAACAAGCAGGGTTTTAGAGAGTTTAATTTTCTCTTTAATACTCTCACATGTATTTTCTGTAAGTTCCTCACATTTTAAGGTCACATACATCTCAAAAATGCCCTTACATCCATTTCAGGAATACCACATTGAGTGAGAGATTTCTTATTTCTCATACTCTCTCGTGTGCATCCAAAATATATTTACATACAATGTATTATAAATGCAGTCAATTATTTCAAGGGCAGCAGCATGTGTGGTAAAACATGTACTAAACATTTTTAGTTTAAGGAACTCCAGTGCATTTCATAACCTCAGACAACAGCACTGATGTAATAGTGCAGCGTTTAACGCACAGTCCTCTCCCACATGGCTGTGAGTGGGTGAGTGCAGCAACCAAGAGAGAACCCTGGCTTCCTTTTGATCAATTATCTCCGTCATAAAGAGATCCTAAAAGAGGGCACAGTGAGTAAACCACTTCCTACTCAAAACTGCAATTTGCAACAGTAACTTTCTAATGCAACTTTTCTTCATCATAGGAAAAATCCAGGCAAGTTTTTAAAATCAAAAACGCAAAACACTAACTTAAAGTGCATGAACATATAAAAATGTGAAATTTTCTGAAAATTAAGAAAGTTGGGAATAAAACACAAGTCATAAAGCTTCAGCCAGCTTTTGGTGGTGACTAGTCGAAGGGGAAAAAGCTGTTCTAATTCTGCTTTGTGCTGCAAGTGGGATACAAAACTAAGAGCAGCTGAACTCCCAATCAACCATGCTGCCATCCTACTACAAAAGCAAACACATTCCAAAATTATCTTTAAGTAAAAAAGATACCTTGATGTTCAGCAAGTTCCATCTTACCTGAATTATGAACCTAAGCCATTAAACCACCACAAGATTCACTAGCTTAGCTCTACACAGAATAGCTTCCCCCTTCATACCAAGTTAGAGAACAGCAAACAGACCACTTTGCTGGGTCCTGCTCCAAATCAACTACTCATCTAGTTGAGAGAGTTGACTAAGACAAGAATATCATCTTAACTTCATAATGAAAATTACATTACCAAATATACCAAGAAAGTACTTTTTCTATGATGCTCTTTGACATGCTGTAGCACTTTTACACTTCAGAGTCAAAAATAAGTTTGGTAGTGAAAGCTCCTTAAGTGATTGCTAAGAAGTTTTACTGAAATGTGGCAAACATGCTGCTCCAGAACAATACTCCTGTACTTCATTTTTTAGTAAGAATTCCTTATCATGGCTAACCAGAAGAAAATAATTCTGAAGCAAAACTAGCAATAAATTTTACCACACCAATCCCCCAAAAACACCAGCAGCAGCAGTAATTCAGTCAGTAACAGCAGTACTGCAAGTTCTGGTTGTCAGCTGCATTGCACATTTCCAGCTTTCTCACCAGACCAAATTCAACTGGAATTACACAACACTAATCCTAGTAGTCCCAATAAAAGTGAGGGCTTTGGCAGCAGAGATGAGCAGCTGTGACAAACTTCTGCTGGAGTTCCCCAATCATATACTCATCTCCTCATAAGGCAGATTCCAAAGAAAGTCACATAAAAAGAAAAATGCTATTGATACCAAGACATGCAGACATCCAGTATTAGGAAAGACAAGTCCCATAATGTTCTAACAACCAACCAAATATTAAAGCATTAATGTATTTCCTTACTGTACTACTAGTTGCTGGCACACAGATCCATTGTCTGTTATCAGTTCATTCAGTTTTAGTTCAAGGTGAACTTTTCCCTGAAAAAAAGCAGGAGAGAAAAACAAACAGTTTTAAAAGCATTTCTTTTAAAATTAGGAGTTAGAACAATAATATATTTTACAGTTAGACGTTATTGAAGGCAATTCCAATATAATCACTCAAAGAAAATACCTAATCTAAACCGCATATCCTGCAAGTAGAGCATGATGGACACACTTGAAATTTGAAACAATGCTATAGAGAAGCACTACCTCATCTGCAGACAGCACAAGAATCAGTCAAGCCTCTAGAGATTTAACACACACAGGTATTTCTTCCAGCATGAGCAATTACCGAGAGCAAGTCTCAGCTATTTTGTCCCAAGCATGGGATGAACCCTTGCACAGACATGAATTTCTGAACACTTCAGGAGAAAGTTCTAAAATTACCTTGGACTCCGAAGGCAGGTAGGTATACCTAGAAAAGTAGAATAGCATGCAATAGCCATCACCAGTAGCATTTAATCCCCACTGTGAAATCATGTCCATCACAAAAGACTAAATATAACTTAGAAATGTACTGTGCATACCAGGGCAGTTTTCAATTATCTCATAAAGACTGCAGATGAACTCAAGGAACAGTAAACACAATCAAAAGAGAGGAAAAGGTAACAATAATTGCTAAACTCAGCTTCCTCTTTTTCTTTTTCTGACATGGCAGGATGCATTTAAGAAAAATAAACCATAAATGATGGCACAGCATGGATTAACTTCAGAAATCAGCAAGGGCCAACCTACTGTTCTCTCTCAATAAAAGGCTCCATAACTTTAAACCATGATATGCAATTTTCTTGGGATGACCAGAATTTAGTACTTGAATCTTGCCCCTAACAAGTAAGATTCCACCTGAACAATACCTGCTATTCCTTTCAGTGCCTGGCTGTTTGTGCTGGCTTTTACATCTAAGATAAGCACACACTGACAGCCTTTCCTCTAACAATATTCTCCTCGGTATTCTCAGACTTCGTCTATTTGCTAGGTGGAACCGGTGTGATCACAACCAAAATTCTCGTGGAAGGGCTCTGGAAGGTGGTTTACAATAGCGCTAAAGGAAGCAAGTCAATCTGAACTACAGCTTTGCTTTTCTGCTAAAATGGAAGTAAAACCTTTAGCTGACCTAACACACATTTCTGTAGCAGTTACGTTTTGACATAAAACGGCAATGTTTTTATTGTAAATCCCCTGGGGCAAAGGCTGCATTTCCCTCTCTGTTCGTCACATGGGAGGAGAAATGAAGCTTCTTTTACAAGGCAGTTACAAACGTAAGTGCTTTGGGATGCCTGCCAAGTGTTTTGCAAACTGCTACTACAGGGACAGGAACACAGGTACATTAAGAAAGTATTTGTCAAGCAGAGAAACTCCATTACAAAAACAGATTTACAGGATAAAAACAGGATACCAAGAAGCATGCCAACAGCCTTACAAGGTAAAGTTTTTGAATGACAAATGAAAAGACAAACATTTATTAAAATAGCTGACTTCACTTGTTTTAGAAAACAGATGCTGTGAATGGTGTAAACATCTTCCTTTTGCTTTTAAAACCAAAACCCACAAATTGAGTTTTACACCAAACAGTAGGAGTAAAACAGCATATTGCTGATCCTGAGAAGTACCTGTGGATGTAGTTTGCTTCCAGCTCAGTACCATGATAACTACAGAAACATGGCTCTAACTATTTCCCCAACATGCACAGAGAGTTTTAGAACATTCTTGTTGTTTTGTTTGTCGAGAGCAGCGTGATGGTTTCCTAAAGTTGCTGATCTTCAGATCTATATCAGAACTTTTGACACAACATGCAACTGGTTTTAAATGTGGCTGCACAGAAGGCTTTTACTTCAAAATAGAGAAATCAGCCATTCTTATGCAATAAATAATAAACAGCGACTGTGTGAATGCAATTTGCATCTCTACATCTCAGGGCTGTTCAAAGGCAGGTAGGTATCATTTTAACTTTACAAATGGATTAACTATCAATTTTCAGGTACTTACTATAAGAAGATGGGAGTTTTACTGACACAGATCCTATCAATTTTAAGAAAAAAAAACAGTGAAGATTCAAAACTTTAACAGTGTGTGAAAGATTTTGATCTTGCCGATATGATTTTCAAGTAAAGGTCTCTATAAAAACTGTGTATAAATACAGGTATAAACTATTAATATATCGACATATATAAATATCTCTATAAAAGTTTCTTGCTATAAATAATATAGATCAAGAGTGTGTTTAATCAAATGAGCCAATTTCAAACCATATTAAGGAAGATTTTATAAATAAAAAAGGGTCAAGTAATCCTAACAATTTTACTAGCATGCTGACACCATGTGCAATTTGGAAAACAAGACTTTTTCTAAAAGCTAATATATATTAAACAAGTTTGTGCCACCTGCAGTTACATGTGGCATGTTTCACCCAACTTCTCAAATTCTGGTTTATTAACTTAGTACTCTCACATTTAGTTTTCAAGAACTAGTGGAAAAAGGAAAAAGTTTCAAGAAAACAAGATTAATATGAACTTATAATACTGTGAGCAGCAGCAAAACAAAAACCAGCTAATATCAAAACACAGAGTAGAGCTGTTGCTTGCTAAAAATCTCCAACACTTAACATTCCTGGTATACAGGCTGTTAATTATACCAAAGTTAACCTGTAAAGAATAGATGAAATTCTAATAGATTAAATTCACTCTTGAAATAAATGCAGAGTTATGGAAAACCCCAAAAATAATCTCAACCAAGAAACTGCGAAGCGTCTTATGCATATTCTTGGAACACAAAATACTTCTATGCTATCCTATTGCCTTGCACACATCAATACATTTTTATGACAGAAAAAAACATAACTAGCATGAAAATATTCAAGTCAAAGTGGGAACTGCCCTTCAGTTTATATCTGGAAAGTGCTTTCTAGAATTTGCAGTGATTACATGAAAGAATCAAAGAAGACAATGTGTAGCTGGACTAGACGATCTCTAGGTCCCTTCCAAATGAACCATTCTAGTCTGTTCCATCATAACTGAAAGAGGACTGATTTTCAACACAGAAGAGGAAATGGTATTCAGACGTTTTGAAAATCTGTCTTCATGTAAAGCAACCACATGCCCTCCTATACCCAAGAGTTGCAGGTTAAACTTATGGCTCATAAATGAATCATCTGTAGAAATAATAGGAGAATTCTGCACATTCACATCTTGTAAAAGTAGCCAGGATTCTCTCTCCCCAAAGGGACTTTCATGTTACTAAAAGAATACAAACATTGTCAAGTCTAAGACTTTTGCCCTCAGGCAAATCTGGAAAAAACCCTATGAAAATCTAATAGTTTATCACAGCAAGAAGACTAAGAGATTCTCAAGAATTCTGTTTTGTTCTTGAAACAAAAAGGAGAAGTGCTACAACTTCTAGAGCCATCTCACTTTTACCTATTCCTAGAACAATCCTGTTTGAAGAACCATAGGGTGAAATAAAGCTGTGAAGTGCAAGTTGCTGATACCAAATGCAGAAAGTCTTTCAAGATAAGATACATGAACACAGTACAAGTACCTTCAAATTTTGGAGACTAACTACTTCAATGTCACAGAAGAAGCCATTATTTCAGTTAACACCAAAAAATGACTAAAAAAAAAATTATTCAAGAGTTTTAGGATACATTCATGTGCCTCAAGTACTCAAGACTCCTCTTACAAGCATTTCAGACATCAAAACACTGTTAAGACATTTCCCAAACAGTTGCTTCATGTCTTCTGCCAGTTTCAAGTACCATGCAGAACTTTACCAGCCTAGGTGCTAAGCCCAATCTCCTACAGCTCAACGTAATCTTCTACCACCACATGTCCTAATCTGTACTTAACTTTCAAAATGTAAATGTGCAATTCAATAGTTACCTGAACTTCTGAATTAGAATCAACAGGTTGAAGCATAAACCAGTTCTCTTTTCCTGTGTAGTTGCATAAATCTTCTTTTTTGATTGACACCTTTCCTGAGGGAGGGTGGCAGGGGGAGAGAAGCATAAATATTACCTTTATCTGAATAGAAGAAATATTTAATTATGTTTTAAATTTGGTTCTTTCTAAACTCTCTTTTAAGTTTTTCTTTAAGTTTATGATGCCATATGAAGAACATAATATAAGGAATGTTCTGGGTAAGTAAATCAGAAAATAGTTTATATAAAGCCTGATGGCATTAATTATTATTTGTTATCCTGGATATCACCAATAAGAAGGTAAAATAAAGAACACACTTGAGGCTGGAAATAACATAATAGATTTGCGAGAACAAAAACGGTGTTCAAGAATGTTTAAACAGGAAACTGAAGTAGATGTCTTTTACTCTTTTGATTGCTATTTGGAAAGCTGTTATTATATCAAATTATCTGACATCCTGGTGCAAATTATTTCCTTCCTCAATTCAAGTAAAGGAAAGGCTTCTTCCACAGCAGACGATTAGAGCTTTGTATCCAAAAAGCAGCTGCAATAAAGTCATTATGCAGTGGAGGGAGAAATAGAAATCCACCTCCCGTGATTTTTCATTTAAGCTACACAAGTCACTGCCAAATGCTTTGTAAGTAACAGGTTGCACTGACAGGGAAAAAAATTATCTAGAAATGGTTTTAAGAATTATTCCACAATTGTAATTATTGGGGAATTATTCCACAATTTATTCTTTAAAGATCTATAAGTAGTGACAATTATTCAAATATTTCAATAAAGCAGAAGTGGAGAAGAAACAAATATCATTTTTAAAAAAACATTCAGACCATAAGACTATAAAAATGTCCTACAAGCTTAAAAATCAAACATATTTTAGTAAAACAGAATCAAGCAAGGAAAAAAAAAATCCTTATTTTCAAACTTTAAAGGAGCATTTAAGCGCACTATACGCAGTTTTGAAAGATGCTTCACCAATAATTGTATCCTTAATCCTATAGAAAATTCTACTGAAAACAGCCAATTGTTCTGCAAGATACAGACAGCACCTCATAGACACTTACCTATACGCAGGTCCTTTTGTAAAACACTTTTATCATAAATGTAGAAGGACAACCACTGGAATGTTCTTGGAATCTCAAAGTAAAACTCCTCTCCAAAATAAGGACTGAAAAGAAAGATTTGAAGGTAAAGTAGAGAAACACTTTATGTGATTTATATAGAAGATGGACATTAAAATGCTGCATTTTACTGCTGTCCCAGCCCATGGCCCTCAGCACTACACTGAACTGTCATCAAAGGTGCCCAAAACCATTTCAAGACAAGAACACACAATAACATGGCAATGCCTTCTGTTCATTTAACCAAAGGTAAGAATCAGAGCACACAGAGAGTGGTATCTCCTCTGCAATTTCCATTCTATTCTTCTGTCTTGAAATTATTCCAGTTGGTTCTCTAGACTTTCAGAGACATGCACAAGTTTTGTTTCATGTTCTTATTCAGTACATGATCAAACTACATTTAAACACAATGTATTGATTACTTAACTAACTGGCATTTGTTTAGCTCTAACTTCCATGTCAAAACTGTTGTTCTAAGATTCAGACCTGTAAGAAGTCTACAAACTCTAAGATACAAACTCTAACACAGAACAGTGAAAAAGACAAACGTTAATCTCAAATACACACATTCTCCCTCATGCCAAAATGGTCCATCAAAAGAAGTCCAACATCATGCTTACACAGCTGACCCTATTTAACTGCCACTTGCACAGCCCTCTAGGGAGACTGATTCCTCTATTTTACATATATTTCATACAATGTGTTGGTATCTTCACTCCCAGAACTGATACTCTTTTTAAATTTGAGGAGTACTTATTGACGTAATCAGAGCCAGCAGTCACAAAAGTGTATTTCAGAACTGAACAAAACCACAACGTTGTTTGTGTTAGTGGAAGTGATGAATTCTGAAAGTCAGGCAGATCCACAGAAAAACCCTCCTATTTCAGAACAACTGGGTTCTTAAAATAGTTTCAGTTACAAGATAATAGTATCACCGGGGAAAGATGTTCATGAAACTACTTTTATGCAGAATAGTCATGTGATAAGAGCTATACCAAACCCTGAAACAAATGTTGGGTTTTATTTGTTTCGCAGCAAAGTATCATTCTGACATTATTGCTACAATACTTTCTTAAACTAATACAAATGTGACAAGCATGCTTATGTTTGGAAGAACAGCTCATGTTACTGCCTACCCAAAGGATACTCAAAAGAACAAGTCACCATCCCTACTCTCTTCCCTCCAAAATAATCACAGAATAGAAAACACTACCACATGCTTAAGGACAATGACTCATTAAATAAATTAAAAAGAAGAGCTGACAACTAACTTAAAAAGTGGGAAAGTACACAACTTAAAAATCTAGTATTTCAAATGCCTAGAATAGATTTTTAAAAACAAGAACTTTAGGGCAGGAATTCATTATAAGGAATTCCAGAAGTGAAAATGTTCTTTTTTGTTAAAACACAGACCTTTTACCACAGGCTTCAAAGCAGACAAATCAGTATTAGCCTTTGCACTAGACCGAGAAATAATTTAAGAATTCTCAGGTGAAAAATTCAGCTGTGGTTTTTCAGCTCCTATTTTTTTTTTTTTTTTTTTTTATTATTTCAAAGGCAACAAATTCTGCTTTGATTACAAGGGCTGGGTTCTTCTTGTCAGCACCATGACTGAAGGTTCATGAGCTTTACCTCCAGCAGCAGGGCAGCTCTAAACAGCCTCAACTTCCTTATTACCACCACTGCTCATTTTAATTGTATTGACACAATAACTCAGACCAAAACCCAGGATGAAACAAAGGCATATTTTAAACTTAGGTCAAGTCCATGATCTGCTTCCCCTCACAGCTATACAAATACAGTTGCACCAGTTCAAACAAAGAGATACCACAGCAGAAGGTGTGAAGAGTGTGAGAATGAGCTGGCACTGGTGTCAGGGGAAACTCTGCTCTAGTTCAGCCTCAGACAGACATCCTAAGGGAACAGCAGACTGCAGTGCACACCAACAAGTGACAGAGGTTTAAGTCCCTGTTCTGATGCACCTATGGGACTCCATGCATCCAATTATAATTAGGCTGGGATGGAGACTATAAGAAGAAACTTCCAAAAATCTATTTAGCATCTTTATCTTGCACCTAAGAGAGCAAGCTTCACAGCTACACAAATCTCCCAGCCCTCAAAGGATGAACAGGCATTAACATTCTTTATTATTATTTTGACTTCAACACTACATTAAATCCCAGATCAGGCAAGAAAGAACAAGTCAACACTATGTGCACAAATAGAAGGTAATACATCGTTTTACTCATGTTGATACATTTTTCTTTACCTAAATTTACAGCAGTTATCAGTTGTTGATTCTTCAGCCAAGTATGAGGTAGAGAGAGAAAATTTAAGGTAAAGAACACAATGTATTAGTAAATAAATTCTTAGGTAGATACAGAATAGGTTGACCAGGTCCAACACCTTACACCAGTGAGGAATAATTATAATGAGGAACTCACTCATCCTGTTTCTCAGGGATTCAGTCAGTTTAGTACTTTCATTTGGGACTTTGATGCAAGAACTTTAAAGACTGTGACGGATACAAAATTAGAAGATAGCACTAATTCAAAGGACGACCAGACTGCCATTCAGGAAGAACTGGATTACAGCAGTACAGAAGATTAAATTTCACTGTGTAACACACTTCTCTGCTCTTCCCTTCCTTGGTACAGTAACCTGGCAGTTCTGTGAGGACACTGACCAATGGCCCAGCCTGTCAGTTAATAAAAGCAATGGTTACATCAACACGGGAATTCATTTCTGCTACAACCTTGCACTACCACAAAGTCCAGTCGGGAAAAAAAGAAACTGAATTTAGTTGAATTTTCAAAAAAAAGAGGACACACACATATCACAACCCCCCTTCTGCTCCCCCACCCATTCCTCGTATTTGACCACAGACATTTGAGAAGGCTCACAGATATTCTTTCAACTTTCCAAGGGAAAAAACAATTCTTTCTTCAGAACCCACAGAAACCCCACACCATGTCAGGAAATATTTCTTGAGTCATTAGCCAAAATACCCCTCTTTCACTTCAGTATTAATTCATGGGTTTTTAACTTTGGAAAATAATTTGTTTTACATCTGCACTCCAACAACTCTCCCAGTGCTGGTGGAAGGCCAAAACTATTTGCACATTTAAAAAATACACTTCTTAATAGTTTTCAATCACTGTAGTCAAAACTAATTTTAATGATAGTGATAATTACTTCCACAGACATTTAATTAGTTGATATTCACAAGACTCAAATTTAGATTACAACTTGTATAAATCTGCAACCCGTAATACAATAATACAGTGACAAAAGCAGATTGTGAATTACATGTGTAAGAAAAAGCAAGCAAATAATATGAAACAAAATAACGAAATTCAAAGTTGCATCTATGACTGGAATGATACTGTACTACATCATACTGAAAATTAATTTATAAAAAGAGATTGGAGCTTTCATCTCCTGTCCCATACCTCCAGGTTAGTATGGTTTCTAAGTTTAACAAGCAATAAAAAACAAGATGCTGTAATTAAGTTTCTGGAATGAGAGTCAACCTTCATAACTGCATACACAGTAGCAATCAAGTGTAAGCACCCAATTCTGGATTCTGCTATTAGAGGAGGAGTTATTTTATCCCATTTCACTGGTTTGTTTCTAACCATAGTAGTAACTTCTAGGGCTTCCCCTAAAAAAATCAGAGAGCAAAGTCTTCAAGAGATATGTTGGGTTGGGGTTTTTTGCTCATCAAACTATTGTCTATATGAAGGGGAAAATTTAAGTTTCTGTTTTAGCAATACATTCTCTAACATTTTTCTCTGAAGGATTATTAAATTGATTTTGTTTTGGCAATCAATCAATCTCAATTGCAGCCTGTTAAATTCTGAAAATTTTATGGATCCGACTACAGCAGTTATAAATTAGGAATATAAGCAAAATATTTGTTCCTGATTGAACATATGTTGCATTTGCTTTTCATGCAGAAGCATAAGGAGGCTTTGAAATGGTGTTCTGAAAAAATTAAATTCCCTACTTAAGTTTGCCATCTGCACTGTTCCTCACCTGTAAACATCTGGAGAGATAGCCCAAAGAATGAACACTAACAACAAAACCGCTGGAAAAAAGAATTAGGAAAACTTTCAAGTGTTTGAACAGATTGTCTGGATTTTGAAAGGAAAGTTTAATGTCACCTCCACATAACTGAAACTGTCACTCAGACATTCTGAACAATGAAGCTGCAGTGAGGCTTTTTTGGGTCCTCTGTGAACTTCAGAGTTTTGAGATATGAAAGCACCTACACTACTGCAGCTGCGTCATCCTGACTTTTTGTTTGATTCCTTTTAAGGCTCTAAGACAATAGCAGAATCCACAGCAAATGGTGCCCAGGGAGGCAAAGCAAGGCATTCTGTATGGATCCTGTTACAGTTCCCAGAACAAGAATTACAGGAGAAAACAAGGCCCGTTAAGGGGACACCACACAGCACAGAAAACTGTCATGCATGGTAAAGTTCTGATTCCTACATTCTAGAAACAGGTTTTACCAGATACACAGTAAGAGCAGAATTCCACCAATACAGTTCAACTGCTTGTCAGAAGTAGGAAATGACCCTGGGAGCAAGTATCAAGTAGATTTCTTTCCTTAGAAAACAACCTAGCAAGAAAAAGAATGCTGCACTGCCCACTGGAAGAAAAATAGAGTAATAGTGAAATATATTCTAGCATACTTCATTTTAAAGCTCACAAGACTCAATTTTAACTTCTTGCAACACTCTCATGATTTACACTTTGCTCTAAGATCTGAGTAGCTGCCACAAGTCAGTAGTCATTTTAAAGTAGTACAAGCAAAAGCCATACACACTGGTATTGGGAAGTCTTGCTTATCATATCAACTTAAAAACTGAGCTTACCTTAAAGATTTTTCAACTACCTGTGTACGAAAAACTTCTTCTTGGTCCAAGTTTATGGTACAGAAAAAGTCTCTCATTTTGTTGGGTACTAAGTGTTTGGCATCATCTGTAAAAAAAAAAAATAAAAAATAAAAAAAAAAAATGTGAATACTGCAGGGGGAAAACTTCCAAAATAATAGGTACAAGAATGTTACAGTTTTCATGTGTTCAAAAAATTTACTTTTCCATTCAGAATGCCTTTTGATATTAATTTTCAATTCGTAAGCTTCAAGAGGGCAGAGAAGTTGCTACATCCAGCTTCACATGGAATGAGAGTCGACGGGAAGAGACATGCTCTGACTCATGAACACCACTTCCTGCAGCACCTGCACTTTCCCTTGAAAGGTCTCATCTCTGGCTTGACCCTGCACAACTTGCTAAATCTGAGACACTCACAGCCTGAGGTCATATGGCATTAGGTCATAACACCAAGACACGATCTGCCTGAGCTGTTGTTCACTTGGTGTTTTCTCTGCAAATACTTTAGCTAAAGGGAAGCTGATTAATAAGAACTTGCCCATCAAATCTTCATTTCATTTTCCACAATGAACGCCAGATTTTGAGTTGGCTGAGCCTTTGAAAATATATCCCTCATGAGTACTGTTCATTTTTTCCTAACTAGTAGAAGGGGGAAATAATCACCTCCTAATTCAATGCAACATGGAAAAGAAGAAAAGGAAGTTTCTAATAAAAAAGAAAGATTGGCAGCACAAGAATACAAAGATTTGCTGGGTATTGAATCTAGGCCACTGTAATTACATGCTGGACATAAGGCAGATCTCTTAGGAAATTGTTCTCTCTGAGCAATCACAGCTAAAACCAGCTGAAGTTGGAAAGCTCTTCCAAAATCCAAATGCTACAGACATCTACATTAATTTATAGTAACACTGTTCTCAAGATTAAAGAGTGACTTTCTGCCCAGATGTCTCTTCCCCCTTTGAATATCTGAAGGCAGCAAACAGACCCTTTCCACCTTTTATTTTGCTAAAAGAAATCACAAGCTTTCCTGATACTCTCTCCCATGAGAGGCTCCTAAACAGAGTAGGTGATCTGTCCCTGTTCCACTTGGTTGTCCAAACCATGGGCAACCAGAATTGCATCAGGTCTTGGCCAGGTCCCCTCACAGCAGTGTCCATCCCTGCCTGCTGCTGAGAATACCTCTCCTGATGACACAGCATCAACTTTATCTAAACATTATCTATTTATATAAGATATTAAAAATAGGATAAATACAAATCATTGAGTTTTAATTACTTTTATGTCTGAATATCATAAGACCTTTCAGAAAGCACTGTTTGAAACTAGATTTTAAATGTCATACATGTTTATTTTTTAAAAATGGAGATATGAAGCACGTGAGTAAGCTTTATTCTCTATGCTGGTAAGATGTAAAACCAAAGTTCTATTTCCTCTCTCCTCCATACTCTTTTTGTGTTAGATGGTAATTTAGGTTAACCTATTACAGTCCTGGAAGTTAAGTAATGCCCTGCACTAGCAAGGCTGCCCCGACTGTCTCTGAGCAGAGAACATGATGGTTTAACAGGAACACAGCCTGAACTTCAATCATGACATTTTCCAGGTCAGGGATATATACACGGATGGAAAGCATGAACAGACACTTAAGGAACTTCCACAGTTAAAACCTGTGCTCTCAGAAGCATCAACAAGCTTTTCATCAACTTGGGTGCAGGAGAGGAGGAAGTATACACATTATTTTTAAACACTATATGTTGACAGATTGAGAGACATGAACACAACCTGGTTTTAATGGTTTTAGACTCCAAAGAGGGACTAAACTCCAAGTTAGCCTTAAGTGAGATACTTTTCTTGGTATTCCTGCTGTGTCAGATTACCACTGCCTTAATTTTTTTTAAGGAAGAGCTAATTTAATAAAACATACAACATATAAAAAGCAATTCATCACTCTGGATGTAATTCCCAGAGAGTTCCTGATTCCAAACGTTTGCAATTAATAAGCGTACACTGGATGTGTCAGCTGTTCCTGAGAAGAATCTTTATTTTTTAGTTAATACTTGGCACCATCCTATTTTCTCATAAAATATTTTAAATATAACATTATTCAATCACCACAGTAAAGGCACAGCACAGTGAACTTTGAAAGGAAATTACAGTTATTATAGTTTCATATTTTCTTAAAAGGAGTAAAAATGAAATATTTCAGAATAATTCACTGTTTGTATGTATACTATAGTGCAGTTTTTCAGTTTTAAAAGGAACTTTCCACCCAGAGGAATACACAAAATACCAGTTTTGATTGCAGTTGGTTAGAGCATGGTGCTAGGAACACCAAGGCTGTGGGTTCAATCCCCATATGAGCCATTCACTTCAGAGATAAAATTGGTGATCCTTGTGAGGACCTTTCAACACAAAATATTCTGTGATTTTCTTATGGGTTAAAAACCCTTATTTTGTAGCCCATTTCTCTGGCTTTAAAACACAGAAAAACTTTCGGTAGGAAGAGGATCTTCAATCCTGAGCTAAAAATAACCTCAGAGCACTTGTCAGGTAAAATACAGAGCATGAGATTTCATATCCTTTCTAACACCTCTCAGTATCTGTGACTGTGGGAGAGTGATCCAACCCTTCCAAGAAGCTTATTTCCTTTAAAAAAATAAAAAGGCTCAAGTCTTCAATTACACTATGTCTTCCTTTTTTCTGAAAAACCTAAGGCTACAATGGTTGCATAAAAATCAAATATCAGCAACATCACATATCTGCTCAAATGTTTACATTTTCAGTGCATATATGTAATATCCTCTGTCAAGTAAAAATGTGCAATTAGTGTCCATCTTCTAAATTTCTTTGTTCTGGGTCCCTGCAGGAAGATATTTATGCACACAAACTCTGAAGTATTTGCTTCAGAGCAGGACTAAACACATTATATGGCAACAATAAATTCCACTCCAGGAGTGCAGCATAATCCAAAAATCAAGGCAACTAAAATCACTTACTGTATTTCTGTATGGCATAAAATGAAAATAGAAGCCACAGCCTGAAACACTACACTACAGTATGTGCCTAAAGCTACCTGACACCACATATCTTTGTTACTATGGCACATAAAATAGAGCAATCAATACAAAAGCACTGTCAAAAAGGAAACACAGTCTTTTGCTGGATTTTTTCTGTTTAAGAGTAATATTGCATTTTCTAAAAATATTACAGTGTCTTAAACAGGAAAGATCAGTTCATCTCACCTCACCTGAAAACTGGTTGCAAACACTGACAGTCCACAAAAACAGGGTACCAGGGACTGCAAAAGTGTCCTTACTCAGGTTTTTCACTTCTAGGTATGCAATGGCTGCTTAAGCCACCTTTAAGAACAAGTCTCAATTCTAAATCTGGGGTCATGATTTGTATAACATTACTAAATTTAGATTTTGCCACCGATTTGTGCATTGATAAACACAGTATAAATAACAACTTCCTGCAGATGGTGTTTTCTATACATGCAGAATTACACAGAACTGACATTACCTCATTAAAACTACCATGCTTTCTCATGCAACACACATAAAATGAGTCAGTGTCAAGTTTTAATTGCAGGAAAGCTTGGCACCAAAACCTAATCCCCTTGTAAGGGACATGCTATAAGGAATTCCTTCAGACTATGAACATCAGCTTTTCAAAGTGAGGTCTGCTATTGCTAATTCCTCCACATCAAGGAGGATTACATTATTGCATTTGTTTACTATTGTTCATTCAGAGGGTTTTCCCCCAAAAAACACATTATCAAACTACTACCATGAAGCGAAAACAACACAATATTTGTTGTGCAAAGAAGCCAAAAGAGCTTCTAGACATCAGAGGGTTCCTAAGCCTCTACAGAATATTTAATCCAATGAGTTTTTAAACAGTTTTCATTTTCTTAGAAGAAATAAGTAGGTTTACAAAGGATTTTCACACTGTTTCAAGACATGTCTTTTATTGCAACTGTTACTTCCACTCATTTTTCAAATGGGTTCTTACAGACCCACTTCTAGCAATGAACTTTTCATATATTCCCCAGGAAAAAGGTCATAATCCTCAGTTTACCAACACTTTTGCCAGTTCACTGAATATTCAAAGTTACCATACAATGACAGGCTCAATCCCTAATGCATAAATTGGACAATAAAACTGGTTTCAACGTAAGTCTCAAGATGTTTTGCTTTGTCTTTTAATGCTTATTAGAGAACTTTCATCAAGTTCAAGTATCCCAAAACTCACTGAATGTTGTGTAGTGCAGTGTTGACAAAACCTTATGACAAAAGATAGGAAGCAGAATAGTATAAAAAAATAAGCCAGCTTCAACAATCAACTTATGTATTCCTAGGCAGCAGGTCATAGTCCTTCCTAGGGAGTACTATGACCTGCTTCCTACAGAACACATAAAGCATTGGTTGCTAGAGATTACTGAAGACAGATTAAGAAAGGTGGGGCTGCTCAGCCTGGAGAAGGTTGTGTCCACACAACCTTCCAATATCTCATGGGGGAAGATGGAGAGAGACTGTTCATCAGGAACTGCAGGGACAGGATGAGTGATGGGAACAAACTGAAAGAGTGGAAATTTAGTTTAAATATATGGAAGAAATTCTTTACTCTGAGGGTGGTGAGGTGCTGGTATAGGTTGCCCAGACAAGCTGTGGAAGCCCCATCCCTGGAAGTGCTCAAGACCAGGCTGGATGGAGCTCCGAGAGGGTCTAGCAGGTGTCCCTGCCCATGGCAGCAGCATTGGAATAAGACGATATTTAAGGTCCTTTCCAAAACAAACCATTTCATAACCCTACGATTCTATGAAATCATGCTTTAACCCCAAAACTAACAGTATGCTTTTTAAAAGGCTCGCTGGCCTGCACTGTCTGCTAATTGCTAGCAGCAGCAGATCTCAATGTGTGTGCAGCCTTACCTACCCACCCACACCGAGGAGTGAGAGCACCTCCAGCTCCACTCCAGGCCATCTCCTGTTTTCATGACCCAGTCTTCTATTTACTGAAGACACAGTAAATACATCTAGGCTGCGTGACGATATTTAAGCAAACACGACTCCACTCCTCCACCAAACCTAATCCTTTAACATGTTTTCACAACCGGTTCTCAACCCCAGCGCCATGCCCGATTCAACTCGTTTCGCTTCATTCTCAAAAAAGTCGATCGGCAGCGTGAGAAAGGAAACAACCGGGCCGCGTCCGAGCGGTATGAATGTACTCCGATACCCCTCAGGAAGCCGCCGCACATCCTGTTCTCCCGTTCGCTTTGAAGTGCTCCCCAGCAGCACCGCACTATCTGTGCGCCTCCCCAGCCCTCCTCCCAGCCCATCCGCCGGCTCCCCACGTTACCGAGGCTATCGCTACTGGCAGTCAGCACTTCCCAGCCACCACAATAAGGCCACCGGCCTCTCTCTCCGCCTCCGCCCGCTCGCACACACGCTGCACAGAGGCACGGGAGTGCTGGTGACCGCTTCCAGAACAGCCCTTCACCACCAACTTCCTGCACATCGCTAATTTCGCAATTTCAGCCTGACAAACAGATTCTGATGCCCGAGGACCGGGAGGGAGGGGGCATTTCTGCCCGCTCGCTGACTCCAGGGATTCCTCAGAGCCACGGATGCTTCCCTGCCACTCCGGGCCCCCCGCAGCCCACCCGTCCATGTATCCATCCAGCCATCCACCCATTCACCCGCTCAGCCCCCCATCCCGCCCCGGGGCGAGCAGACCCCGGCCCAGCCCCGCACGTGTCGTCGCTGCCGCCACAAAGCCCCGCCACGGGGCGGCCGCAGCGCGGCCCGACCCGCACCCAGCCCGCACCCAGCCCGCGGCCCCTCCGCGCCCTCCCGCTCCCGCCCCCGCCCCGCCGCCTCCAGGGCCGCCGCGCCAGCGCCCGCCCGTCTCGCCGCGGGGAGGGAGCGGCAGCAGCGGGGCCGGGCCGGGAGCCCAGGCAGGAGCGGGAGCGACACCCGAGCGCGGCGGCCCCGGGCGCTCGGCCCCACCGCAGCACCGCACTTACAGATCTTCCCCCGCAGGTTCTGCAGCACCCGCACCTCGTCACCACCGTCTCCCGCCGCCATCGCGCCAGCGCCGCCGCCGCCTGCGCAGTGCAGCGCCGCGGGGGCAGGGAGGGAGGGAAGGATCGGCCCGGCCCGGCCCGGCCCCGCCCCCGGCCCGCCCCCGCCGCCCGCGGGCACCACCGGCCGGGCCGGACCGGGCGGGGGGGCGCGGTGCCTGCGCTGGGGCGGCTCCGCCGCGCTGTGAGGCGGCTCCGCCCGCGGCCCGGCACCCGCGCTCCCGCCCGCCTGGGGCTCCGCTGCGCTGGGCGCCGGGGGGCTCGGCCGGTCCCGGAGATTACCCTGAACCGCCCCTTCCCCTGCTCTGTAGTCAGGAAGACAGGACATAGCCTTAAGCTGTACCAGGACCGGTTTAGAGTAGACGTTATGATGAAATTCTTCATAGAAAGGGTGATTACTGCACGTGGCACTCACGGCCAGGGTCTGGATGACGAGATGGGTCGTAGGTTGGACTCGATGATCTCAGAGGTCTTTTCCAACCTAATTGGTTATGTGGATCTGTGCCTCCCAGCGGGGCAGAGGGCTCGGCAGAACACAGAACGCTGCGTTCTCTGTGCTGAGATTGGTCACATTAAATGGCAGGCAGGCACATTAAATGGAACGATGGCAGGTCCGGCCAATTTGGTCTGTGGTGTGCCAAGCGCCTGTCCCTGTGCAAAGCACGGCACAGGCGCCCTTGGATCTCCTCTGCTGTCACTATTTCGCGTTCAGCTGCTCGGCCGT
Organism: Turdus rufiventris; assembly: GCA_013186435.1. NCBI lineage: Eukaryota > Metazoa > Chordata > Aves > Passeriformes > Turdidae > Turdus > Turdus rufiventris. The sequence continues at coordinate 3,088,818 of PYHW01009614.1, forward strand.
GTGAGAAATGCCATGGAACAAGTAGGAAATGGCTCGGCTGCCAGCACTGCCCCAGGAGCAGGTGTCAGTGTCTCCGGAATGCCACAGGCAGGGCTTCCCTCAGGAGTCACACAACGCCCAGAGGTGTTTGCAGGCTGCAGCAGCTCGCCTTCACCAAGAACTGAAGGGCCTTTGCATCATGTTTTCTACCATGGATTCTTGAAGACATCGATCCTAATGTGAAACTCTGGAATCTGGCTTACACCCGAACTTCACCCTGGTCCTGCATTGGTGGTGGGCGCGTGTCTTGGGCCTGCACAATCCACCCAGCCATCGGCTGCAGGTGACACGTCCATGTCTGTGTCACTCCGGCTCAAACTGAGGGTTCTGTTCCACACCCTCTAGGCACAGAGTCTGGTGAAACCTTTAGTGACTGACATATCTTAAAACACAAGTAGTTCAGTTGGCTAAAGCTGTTTCAGGAAGCAGTGTAGGACTAGGGTTCTTCACTCTACACAAAAAGGCCCTCTTCAGCCTGTCCTGCTGTTAAAGGGAAATTTGGAAAGTTGCAGGCCAGTGTGTGTCATTGTCTCTAACTTTAGTCCCCTGCTGTGGTGCTCTGGCCATTTTTAATTTTTCCTGCACAAATCTTGCTGCTTTCATTATGGTATGGTGTGGAGCCATACAAGCTGTCGTAATTTCTTGATGCAAGCTTTTCCTGCACCAAACTTCTCCCCCACTGCTTCTTCAGCAATGGTGACATTCCTTCCTCATCCCCACACTCTACATTGTGGCTGGGGAAGGACAGATACGTGTTTCAAGGCAAGCAGGGCAGTGGTGGGGTATAAACTGCTTCCTCACACCAGTAACAGGTGAATTTGTGTCAATGCAAAACCTAAACCTGACAAAGACATGAGTTTGCATAAGCTGAATTTTAACCTGTTGGAAATGAGAGGTTCCTCTACAGCACAAATTGAGGATTTGATTATCTACAGTTGGCTGTCTAGGCTGGCTGCCCTGTCTGGCTGGTGAACTGAGGTTCACCTGGGCAGAGTCAGAGCTTTGATCTGGGAAAGGAGCAGGGCAGCACCCTGAGAATGGAGATGTGTGCTTGAACTGTGCATTGCCACACTTCGGAAGGCAGAGTGACTCTACTGCCTCCATATTCTCTCAAACCTTATGACTACAGCTGGGGTTTAATGTTTTAACTTCCATCCGCTTTATTTAAAGCGCTGACCTGCATTATCCATTCAAGTTTTGCCACTGCACTGACGCATTTTTATTTTTAAAAAAGTTTTGCTTTAGTCTAACATTCCATATTTGGTATACTGTTTCAATTACATAACATTTATTTTTGGCCGCTTTTAAAGTTACATTTTAGGAGTATCGGTATGACAGGCAGGTCTGCACAGCTAAGACATGGTTAAAACAAACACTGGTGTGCTGAGTTGTGAGCTCATGAGGAGGACTTAATCATTTAACACTGGGGACGAACCATGGGGGATCTTTGCTTCTTGTCAGAGAACCTCATAGCCAAGGTGCTGAACTGTCAGTGATAGCTGCAGTGTTAAGGAAGTTTAGAACAAATAACAATCATGATAACACATAGGGGCTTACTTCAAATGCTTCTGCCTGTTCTTCAGCTGTCATGCACTCACATTCCACAGAAGACAGCAGTATCATTTACTACATTTGTTCTAACTTTGGGTGTATCATAAATGAGGACTGACTAACACTATGTTTAGATGCACAAACTTCATGATGTTCTACTCGTCTTTTTAATTAGCATTTCAAATAGAGGGGAAAAAAAGTATTTATTACAATTAGCAAACTTCTAACCTTGTTTTAGTTATTTAATCTCTCCTGACAAACATCCCAAAATGACGTGCATAATTTAGCTTAAGTTTGCTTTTTAATGCAGGTTACAGACGAGCGACACCTAGCTGAAGGGGGAAGTACTTTGAATATGCATGGTCTTCTATTTTGTATATATCTTCATATTTTCATATGTAATTATGTATTTGCATTTTGAACTATATTTCTTGACAGAAGCCCAAACACGTAGTGTGTGTAAAATACACAATCTATACTACAAAGTTACTAGCAGAATTGAAAATAATTTTTCAAGTTTCAGGTCCTGATGAGCATATAAAAATGCTGCAAAGTATTAAACACAGTTCACCTGTGTTTCCAGCCCTCTGAGCAGGTAGATTCTGTTCTGTATTGCATTCACCCTGTACGATGCCAGGAGATACCATCACTTCCCTTGAGCACTGGCATGTTGTCCATTCACTGTTCTGACCTTAATGCAGGAACTACTCAGTAACTGTGTTGCTTCATCTTCCACTGAAACAACTATTAGAAGATATGTATCTGTGGATCATATAGATTATGTAAGTATTAAAACAATTTAAAAAATGGAGAGACTTAGAGAAAAATAGGAATATGTTATTTTAATTAAGCAAAATCAGAGTTATAATCACTCTTTCTAAAAATAAAATTAGACTCTTTATCAATCCTTAACATCTGCATTTAATATTTTCTTCTAAACAAAAATACAGATGCGATTATGTAGCAAATTACAGTCTTTGACAACGTATAGTATTTACCTTCTCTTACACTTACTTTAATTCTAATTTGGTCATTAATATTTGATTCATTACTGCAACATGTTACTTGTAGTAAAAGTGCCACAATTGAACTATAAACATGACATTGCCATCTTAAAACTGCTTTGCTATAAACTGTAGAGAATATACAGAGTTACAAAGTTGTTGTGTTATCAAAATATACAAACCCCCCCCAAACCTAACACAAGCTAACAATATTCTTCTTATGAACTATACAGTTATATAAAATATTTGTAAAATTATCTTTGTATTTATAAATATTCTACCTTATTTGCTTTGGTCTATATTTATCACCATACAAGTCCACTTAGAAGATATCTGTGTACTTTCTTTGAAACATCATTACACTTTCCTGTGTTTATTATCCTATTATCCTTATTTAAATGGAACCAAAGCTGCCATGAAACCAGAATTTCTCAAAGGGTCCATAGCATTCACCAGTGATAGAGTAAGTGGACTGTATTATTACTTCAATCAATACTGTATTATCATTTCAATTGTAGTTTTATGGTACCCAAGCTTAGTTTCTTTGAAAATATTCAGCACGAAGTTAAGTAACAAATTGTGAACCATCATGGAGAATCAAGTCGAGAATCACTAACCCTTATTGTGAGTTCATTTTTTTAACATTTCACAGGGATGAACATACATGACTATTGGAAATGCAGATATGGTACAACAGAGCCCTATCCTATAAAATGCAACTTGCAGACATACACCCGCTTGGACTTAAGCATCTCAGTTAAAATGAATCACACTTCCACAAAATGGTATTAACTGGGATTTTTAGGTACTGTTTTTCAGAAGCCTGTTCTCCCAGTTCATGGCAAACTGTGCAGCTGCAAGGCTCACCATAACCCTTCAGCGCGGCAGGATGAAGGAGGCAGGAAGGCCAACACTCCTTCCTCCAGCAGCCCGCTCCTGGCCCGTCTCTGCATGGCCACAGGACATTGCCGGAATGGTTGGTAGGATCACTGAGCAGGGACATCTGAAGATTAAATGTTGCATTTAAGGGCATGGAGATGACAGGGAATCCCACAAACTGGCCCGGTATCTGTTATACGCAGAGGGATAGCCTCAGGGATATATATGTGGAAGCAGGAATCTTATTTACCTACTCCTCTCAAAATCAAATATTTATGGGGAGTTGCTCTATTGTTTGTTCCAGGCATTATTCCAGGATGAGAAGAAAAACTCTCTATGTCCTTCTGTTGAGAAGAACTGTATTACTGAAAGACAAGAGTTGCAGAGCCACCAGGAGGTGGACATTTCTATACAGGATTTCTGTTTCATGAGAACAATTTTCTTTAGACCAATGCACCTGAAGAGGTCACTAGGCCACTGATATGGGGATTTATGCATTTTGGAAGACTGGCTATAGCAAGTCCCACTGAACCTTTAATAAATGTCTCAGAGATATATATACTTCTTACACCAGCACTCAGACTTAACAGTTATTATGATAACTACAAAACTGAATATGGAAAAGAGTAGTTTAAACTCCTGAATATGTTTTGCAAAGGCTGAGTTACAGAAAAGCATGGCAGAACTCAAATGTAATTCGGCACACCCAAGCCCATGAAACAATCTCACCTTCGCTTTAGAATACACAAGATTACAATTATCTCCTTTATAAACACATTATTTTTGTTTAAAAAAATGCAATATGTGGTTTCTGTAGCAAAAATTCCTTCTACAGAATACACCATGAATCTACTTATTTATTTTGCTTCAAACACTTCTGACTCAAAACCAGAACTAAAAAATAGTTCAGTGACTATTTCTTGTAACATTAAGTAGAACGGTTTGGGTTGGTCATTTTTCTTTCTCTCTATGCTAGAGTTTGTTGCGGCAAATGTATTTGGGGTGTTCCAAATTAAATTTGTATTATTGCAAATATTAGTTTTTCTGTTTTTTTTTTTCTTTTGCATATACTGACACACATTTAGATGAAGAAATTTGACTTTACTGATACGTTTCCCCATTCAATACATCTTTATCTTCTCCAATATATAGTTTTGGATTTTTCTTCTCTTTTGCACAATTGTCACTCAGAGTGTAACTTCTGGAGTTACATTTTGTGTATTTTTCACTTCGCTTCCTCCTGAGCCAAGGAAATGTGGATTTTCCAAAAGTTTAGTGCTTTCATTGCAAAACTGTTCTTTTCTATCTTGTGCACCTGGACTTTTGAATAGATGTTTCTTCTGGTGCATTCCCAGAGCAGCTGCAGTCTTGCAAATTTTGGGGCACTGAAAGCAAGCGTATCCTTTTCCATTATGTTCACGTACGTGCCTTTGCTCATGGTTCCTTTTGGTAGAAAGATACAAGAAGCTCTGAAAGCAAAACTGACAGTGGTAGCGTTTTTCTCCAGTATGAATTCTTTCATGTATTTTGAGTGTTTCATTTAAAGTGAATGCCTTATTACAATATTGGCACACAAAATCCTTGACACCCAGGTGAATACGTTCATGCTTCTGTAGATTTCCAGGAAGTGAGAAACATTTACCACAGGTTTTGCAAGTGTAAGGCTTTTCCCCAGTGTGACACCTCATATGCATTTTTAAAGTGGATGGACTTTGAAATTGTTTTTGGCATAACTCACAGATGTAAGGCTTTGAAGCAGCGACATGCCAGTGTACGTGTTCTTGAGCTTCAGCTGTGGAAGACTGGTCTCCTTCACAGAGCTCACAATGAAGATTAGGCATTTCTGAGTTCTCCTCCTGGGTGACTGCCTTTTCCTCAGGAGCATTCCTGAGTGCATACTCTCGATTGCACGTGTTGTGGCTTTCCACACCGGTGTTCTTGCTTCCATGCTTTTTCCTCCACTTGGTCTTTTTCATTTTTCTTAGCTGTTTGGATTTCTTTTTTGGTTTGTAATTATAGTAAGGTCTCCAGGGTTTATCACTGGAGTCCTGGTCACTAACATCATCACACATTTCTGTCATCTCCAGGCATTCTGAGCTGTAGAGTCTAGATGGGCTTTTATCTTTCACCTCCATTTCTGGTTCTTCAATGAAATTGTCCTGTTTGGACTCATGTTTGGATTTTCGGCCCCTTTTACAAAACAATTTGGATCCTAATATATGTCTTTTTACAATAGCTTCATTACCAATTTTTACTGTTATCTGACAAAGAGGCGCAACGTTGCTGTCAGCAGATGTTCCAGGCAAGGCAGGCTTCGCAATGTATGTTTCAGTTTTACTGGACTCTTGGACAGTATTTATAGTTTTGCTACATGAACCTCCAGATCCTGTCATGTGCTGCATATCCTCAGTTGCTTCTGCTCTGTTGTACAGCAGTGTTTTCTTTTTCTCCTTAATCGTTTTTGATTTTGTAATGCACTTTGCAGAATTATCCAACCCATACTTACAGTCATCGCTTACTGACTGACTGGGTAGGTTATTGGAAGATTCTGTCTTACTGTTTTCTATGGAAGTGACTGTTTTACTGTGCATTATTACTGATGAAACTCTGCTACTGTGCATTATAACAGAGGGTGCAGAACTGCTGTAACTGATGACAGAGGTTGAATTTTCATTACCATTAGCTGAAGACACAACTGAGGAATCACCTGAGTCATTTGTAGAAGTGGAAACTCTTTTTGCAGCTGGGAAAAAGTCCCTCTGCAGTTCAGAATTTAAAATACCTACACCCCAAGAGGAAGAATTCTGAGTATTTGTGGAAGATGCTGTATCATTACATGAAGATCTATCCAAGGCCAGAGGTCTGTTATTTGACACTACACCATGTTGAAAATTCAGTGGTGGTAACTCAGAGCTAAGAGAACCTGGAATGAAACAGTTAGCAGAAGCAGTTTCATTAGCCTGGGTACTTGTTGGAACATTTTCATAGGAAGAATTCCGATAGGATTTGTAAGGCAGTCGCCTGCATTTCATAGGTAAGAGTCGATACAGTTTGTATGGGTACATGCTTGGTTTTAAACCCCCATTGGCTGTCTTTTTATTTACTGACAGGCGATGGTCAATTGCATGGAAAGACTTCTGGTGATTTTTCAGTATATAGTAAGTCATGAAGGTCTCCAGACAGAAAATGCACTGGTAGCGCCTCTCTCCAGTGTGCCAGATCTCATGTCTGGTGCGATACTCAGCTAACGCAAAGACTTTATTGCAGTAGTGACATGGGTATGTTCTTCTCCAGGAATGCACATTTGCATGTCTTCGAAGGCTGGACAATGTGACATAACTACGCTTGCAAACAACACAAGTGTATAATACCTGCCCATCGACGACTTTAACCAAATGATCCGTTTCTGGTAAAGTGCAGTTTGCATTAGAACAATCAGTGGTACTGTTCTCAGACAACAGAGGCTCTGTGTTCGCACAGGAACTTCCATTCTGTCCCTCTGTAGTAGTACAGTTACCTGCAAAATTTTGTTCATTTCCATTGTGAGATGGTAAGTTACTTGAGCTCATGCAGACTCGTTTGTGACTTTCCAGTAAATTTAGATTTGCAAATTGTTTGCTGCAGTATTTGCATATGAAGGTTTCCTGATGCTCTGAATGGAGCTGAAGGTGAGCAGTGAGTAACCCCCGGTCGTTGAACGATTTTGCACAACAGTTACAACTGTAAACAGGTGGAGCGACAGTCGCCCCAGATGCAGAGACCTTAGCAGAAGTGTTTTCCTCTTCTCTGGATACATGCAAATCTCCTGCTTTATTTTGAGATTTTGGTAAGGAAGTAATTGTCTGATCAGTAACTGCTTCATGCTGGGCTTCTGCAGTGGTTACAGTAGACACAGGTACCTTAGCTACAGCCAAACCAGTACCCTGGGGCTTGAAGGCTGACTTAGGCGTACTACTTGCTTGTTTTCCTTGCTGAATGACTGGAGTGGCTTGGTGATTTTCACAGCGGTCCTCACCCACCTGGTATGAAGGGCTGTTCTCCTGATCAACAAAAGGTGCTCCTTGTGAAGTATCTCCCCCAGAAGAAACTGCATAGGAGTGTTCAGCCAAGGTACTGGCTGGCTCAGCATCTTTGCACACCTCACTTCTGTCAAGGCCAACATTAGGAGCTTGTATTGTCTCAGATACCTTTTTAAAGCTGGCCCTCAAATCAAGGGGAGAAAACAAATTGCTTTCTGTTTCAAAAATTGAGAATGCATTTGTAATTCGTGGTCCATTTGTCACAGCAGAATCTTCATGTCGCTTTTCATGTCTTTCCTCTTTGACAGTCCCTTTTTCATTAACACAGTATGAATAGGGACAAGGGGAACTTGAAAAATTCACATCTGTAAGATCTTCTAGAAATGATATTCCCAGTTTTTTCCCTGCAGCTGCAAGGTCCGTTACAGTTTCCTGCCTCTTAACAACTACTGTGGAACTGTAGATGTAATTCAGTATCTCTGTAAACACTTCAGCTTTGAGGTCATCTAACTCCAGTACGTGACCTGAAATACAGATAGTACGACTCCAAAAAATGTTTTTAAAGTAAAGGCTTGAAGCTGCCAGCACATTACTATGGGCTTTAAATTTGGTGTCTTCCACGATTATGGTGACATCACACAAAATACCCCGAATGCGCTGTTCATTTAAAATGGAAAGTACAGTGTCACTGTGGAAGTCGTCCTTGAGATCCCTTGAATGGGACATGACTGTCATCTACAAGAGAAAAAAAAGTAAATTAGAAGGCATTTTTCATCCACTTCAGTTACAGATTAAGCTGTACAGATAATACAGTTATAGCTCTATATTATATATATATTTGTAGTTTATTAACTTAAAGTTTAAGAATGAGTAAAGTTTTGTCATAATATTTCAGGTTTAAATCGTCTTATATTCTCTGATGCCAACACTACTGCAGGAAACGTCTGACCAGATCAAGGAGGCAGGAGCACCAGTAGCTCCTCAGCAGGAGGCAGAGGATCCCTCCCACTCCCTCCCGGATGGAACGTGCTGTCCATCCTGTGCCTTTCACTGGGAATGCAGCTTTTGATATGCAAGCAGGTGCAGCTGCTCAGGGTCACCCCGAAGGACTCCCCAAAGCCTGGATGGAATTCCCCAGCATGCCAGGGAGGGACCTGGCACAACCTGTGTAGCTGAGGATCTGTGCAGAGCGAGGACTTTGCTTTCTGGGTTATTTGTCAGACACTGACTTCACAACACAGCTGCACCTGACCTCCCTACTAAGCCCACATTTAAATCACAGCCAAGAGTCTCAGTTTCAGGATAAGGCTTTATAAGCAAATGAATGCACAAGGAACACAACCTGGTAGACAACAGTGAAGAACCTATTACACTGTTTATGTGAACAGTATTTTTTTTTTAAATAATGATTAAATTAACTCAATTTATACTACTTTAAAATTACTGAAAAGTTCTGCGTAAAACAAGCAGAAAATAAGAGTTCTTTCCTTCAGTTATAGTCTAGATTTAGTGTTCACATTTTGATGTGTTCTTAATTTCTTTCAAAGAGTAAGATTTAATTGCAATAATAAGCATAAGTAACTAAATGTTAGTATATAATAATGAGGTTTAATGCTGATAAAAACTATTTAAATTAGCGAGGTTGTCACTGTATGAATATACTGTTTCACTCCAGAAAAAAATATGCAAAACATTAATGAAAAATATTCTGGAAAAAGCTTATTAATTTGCCAGCTGAATTTGAATTTTCACAATTTTTGCCAACTGAATTTTGTATCTGGTGAAAATCTCTGTCTTCATCAGAAGATTTATCTCAAATTCAGCTCTGTACCACATAATGAGGTTGTTCCTTTTTTCTCCATGTCCAGAGTAGTGTTTTGATCTACTACTGTTAATTTCTGACTTCAAGTCATGAAGACATAATTTACCAGTTAAGCACTTACCAATGACTACAGGAAAAAAAAAACAAAACAAAACACAAAAAAAACCCAAAAAACCAACCAACCAACCAACCAACCAACCAAACAACCCCCAAAACAAAAAACCCCACACTTCTTAAAGACCCTTTTCTTTAAACTTGTGGAAGCAAAATGCACCATAAAGAATATTACTGACAGAAATTTTGTAAGACAGGCTAAAATATTACAACACTCTAACTTAGGATTTACCTTCTAAACACCCCTGCTGCTCCAAATTTTATTTTTCAGCTTTAAAAATTTTATGATGACTTTTACTCTCAAATATTTTATGTTAAGAATGCCAATATATAAGACAGGTTTGATCCAAATACCAAAATAAAGATTTGACCCATATTCACTAGGCAAACAGCAGCAGCCATTTAGAACACATTGGCTCATTCACCCAAAATATTGGGAAGTAATCTGTCCTGGAAAATAGCATCTTTATCATGAAGTAAAGTAATAAAAGTCATACACCCCTACTTTAACTTATCTAATTACACTTAGGACACTTATCACAAATCCACAAATTACTTCCCTGCAAATCAAATTACAGAAAAAGTAGCAACACCCTTACTGTGAAGACAAACCCAACATACTATGAACAAGACTAACTGGATACATTACAGATGAAGCTTGGAAGCAAAAATTTTACCTTGCAGCGTGACCACTGCTTCTATCAGGAAAGGTGGTGTCTGTGCAAACAGTCAAAATTTCTAATAGACTGATGGCTGAGAATTTTCAATGCACAGAATTCAGAACAAAAGTGTGATTCGCATAAAATATTTCTGATATTTCCCATTATATGCCATGGATGTCAAGAAACGAATTCATCAGTATAGTGGTGAGAGAAACACAAATTAGTATTATTTTGATTATTTGATCACTCTCAGCAGCTGTAAATCTAGATGCAATGTTTTGTGCCTTGAAATCTTAAAAACATAGTTTATGATGGTTTTGTTTATGACACTAATTTGACTTAAAATAAGCAACATTTACTCATTTGGAATGGCAACCGGAAATTCACAGTGGTTAGATACAGTTATCTGCTTTGGTTGGATATCTTAAAACCCAGATGTAACTCAAGATAGTTTCCAGCATATCAAGTCTACAGAAAACATACTAACAATTCTTTCCTTCCAGCAAGCAGCCACTACTCCATAATGGACTCCTTTTTCCCATTGACAATGTCTCGGATTACATGTGACTTGCTCATGTCATGTATTAGAAACTGTTACGAATGATGTTCTATTTGTCGAATTTATCAAACAAGAAGATTAAGTTTAGCAGCATTTTTTTAATAGCAACAACTGTATATAAACGAATACAATTGAAGTATATCAGATACCGATATCTGAGGATATACAAAATTTGGCAGTGAGCAATTTAGTGTAATTGAGGTTCTTATAAAGCATAAGCAAAACCAACCAGGGGTACGGGGAGGGGCTGCCCTTCCTCACATACCAAACAATCAAGCTAAAAATCCCACTTAGATACTATGTGCTAATACATATTAATACAGAATTTTCTGGAAAGCTCCTGCTAGTTTCTATTCCTAAATTCTATGTCATTTTGTGCACACTCTACTAGTAGTTAGGGGTCTCTCATCCTTTCGGGGGTTTTATTTCCGATGACAGCTCTTTGTCTTCGTCAGTGTCCACTGTGTAACCCTGCAGGTAGTGCAAGCGCACTAAGCTTGGGGTTGCGTGACTAAGCGTATGTTCCCACAACAAAACCTTATTCAAGTTCCATGCCTGGAATCATCCCAATTTGGCCCATTCCAAGGTTGAAACTCTTTATTTCTAGATGCTGCTTATCAAACCTACATCCTTCTACTACTCCCACCTAACATCTGGAGGATTCCATCCGCTTTGTCTCACCATTTCCTTTTTTTGCTTCATAACAATTATTTTCTATTGATATGAGTACAATTTTGCTAATATAGTTACAATTTAGTTAGCATGAATCACATTTATCACAGAAACTGTCAGACATCAAAAACATTTCACAACAGGAGCTATTGATAGGGTTATTTCCTGAGTATAGGAAATAAATGATGTCAACTCTACCTCCCAGTGAACTGCCCCACGGAACGTACCCGGGTTTTTTGTTTCTTTATTGGAGACAGCTGGTTTTAGTTTAAACACACATCATCTGACAGACTGTTTGCTAAGTGTATCAGACTGCTACTGCCATGCTGAGAGGCCAACAAACCCACGTGGGCTTAGTACAAGTCTTATTACTCAACTAAATATTTCAAAATTCATCTTCCTAAGGACAAAAGTATTTTAAATTTCTACTTGCCATATGCATAGATTGCCATCTTTTGCAGTCCTGGATAACTTGGTATGCTTAGTAAAATACTAAACTAGATTCCTTGTGTCAACATTGTAGAAATGATATTTTGCAATTTGGTCATTTTTTATTTTTTTCTGTGTGCTAAACCATATGCTAGGTATCTCACTGGAAAGTTAAACAGAAAAATTCCAGAGCCAACACAAATCAGTTTTCAGAGCCAACACTTTTTCCTTCTTTATCTCAACCTACACATACCTCAAACAGTCCATTTATTCATGTCTGTAATGATTCTCTACTGCTTTCTATTTCACCTGTCTTGCTTCTTGCATTTGTAAAAACCTGTCTGAAATGCTATAAAATCAAAATGCCCTACCTAGTACACACATATAAATGGAGTATTTTAGGAATAGTTTACATTCCATTTGCAGTTCATACTGTAAAATGAAAACCTGCTCTTCACTTTCCAAGGGAGCGCTACCAAGAACTAAGACACACAGAGATCAAAGTTTTCAGATGTGTAAGTATTAAATATTTGTCATTAAAAGTCTGCAAAGTCCATTCACAATATAACTATTCTTATGAATTACTGTATTATACAGTTATGGAGAAGAAATTTTAGTTTTATTTGCAAATTTTCCCCAATATATAAATACCATCTGACCTGTTAAAGGGCAACAAAACTCCTCATATTTTTACTTTCAATCCAGACATAAATAATTTATTAGCAATCTCAACAGTACCCTTGTAGCATTATCTAATGGTCTTTGGTAACCTATGAATAACTTCAGGTTCAGAACTGTTGATTGGGATTTACAGTACAATTTACAGATTTTCTGCAAAAATAGTAACAGACTTAACCTGTCCTTAAAAGTAGTTGAATCACTTGGGGGAAAAAAAAAGATTTTAATATTCATCTGAAACTTAAGTAATGGTCAGTAGGTTTATTAAATTATAACAGTACCTTTTTCTGACATCAACAGAACACCCTCCAGGACAAGTCACAAATGAAAGTAAGTAATATTGAAAGTTAATGTCAAAATCAGAGGCTGATGCACCCAAACACAAATTTGACTACTTATGCCTCACAGATGACACTGCTAATTATGAGCAGAGAAGCCAGGTCCACATGGACACAGCTGAGAGTAGAAGCTACTGTTAATTTTTATATTAACATTAGTCTGAAGTCAACAAAGAGGTCACAAGACATTTTATTGGCCCATGAATAAAAAATAGAAAATTTCTACTACCAAAGAGAACTATTACATTCTAGGAATATTCTTTTAACTTCTGCTAATTTTTTTTGAAATCCACTGCCAGGCAAGTGCACCCTATTACATGAGAGATTATTCTATTCCATTTCAGTCAGCTTAATCTGAAAGACAAGCTAGTGGTGTAACAAAAAAACTCCAAAGCATTAGGGACAGCTGCTAGTACCCAGGCAAAATCAAAACAGCAAGATAAATGATGAACTGTAGTAAGAATTCTACCTGTTTTCCTACTCTATAGATTTCTATTGGGATTTTAAAGTGCTAATATATTCTGGTATTAACCAACAGGACATTACAAAAGTAAGTTCATTCCGTATCTTCCTTAGGTTCAGTTTCACCGTATCTTCCTTAGGTTCAGTTTCACCCCACTCTGTATAGGTACTCCGAAGTCTGTATTTTGTTTCCAACCGGCTTCCCCAGCTGAAGAGGAACATTCACCTGTATCTAATTCTCCTAAAGAATGCTGGTTTTGTTCTAGAGCCCAACGGAGTCAGGAATCACCAACAAACAGAAACCCACAAACAAGTACAACCCCCGCCCCCCAGCTCTGATCCTTGCTTACCTGGAAACCTACTGTCCAACCATCAGTGCTACGGAGACTGCCCAGCTTTCTATGGAATCACTTCAGCAGTCCCGTGTGGGTAGCAGGGCTGCCTGCATCAGGGCGCTGCAGCCTCGGGCATGCAGGGCCGTGCTCATGGTGCCTAATGATGTTAATGGTGTCTAATCACTTTCAATAGCTCGCAGAAGCGTGTGGCTTAGTGCTCACTCTACAGAGCTACACGTTACTTCTTCAACTGCATTGAGAAATTTTCTCTTTGGACTCTCGCTACTCACATCCTTCTTTCCTCCCTGTTGCTGTAGAAGAGCATTACTTTAAATGTTTGGGGTTTTTTTTCAGCATCGCGCTTTCCTCCTTTAATTCAGACAGTTGGGGGGGGTGGTTGGGGTGGAGTGATGGAATTTAGCCTAAGGGTATGTCAGCGGTAACAGACCCCTAATGCCCTGCAAGGAACCATTCTTTCAGAGTTAGGACTCCTTCCCACTACTAGCATCCCGACCTCAATTCTCACTGCCCGCTTTACGCTTCCCATGACCTCTCCCACGGCACGGAACAGCCCGTGCGGCCTCGGACATGTAGGACGAGCCCGTGTCCGGGCGCTCCGGGGCTGCTCCGCTCCCACCAGCACGGTCGTCCCCGCCGCGGGTGGGCTCCCCCCGGCCCCGGGGCTTCCCCTCCCGCCCCCGGCCCGGCCCGGCCGCCGCCGCCCGCGGGGGGGCGCTGCCCCCGCGCAGTGCCGGCCGCGTCCCGAGCCGTGCCGCGCAGCGCGGTGCGGGATTCACCGTGCGCAGCCACGGGAGCGCGGGGAGCGCGGGGTCCGCCCGCCCGTCCCGCAACAGCTGCGCGCACGCGGGCCCTGCTGCGGCGCGGCGGCCTCCGCTGTTAGCGCGTCTGCGAGCGGCCCCCCCGCGCGGGCCCCGCATCGCGCCCCGCTCATGGCGGTGCCGCGGTGCCCGCGCGGCCCCTCCCGCGGGAGCCGCCACTGACCTGCCGCCGCTCCGTCCCCGCCGGCGCAGCCTCGGCCCGCGCGCAGCAGCGCCCCTTCCCGCGCCATTAACAGCGGGCCCGCGGGCTCTCCGCGGGCGGCAGGCGGACGGTGGCTGCGGCCGGGGCCGCGATCCCGGCTCGGCGGCGGCCGGACGGCGCGGCCGCCATTTTGCTGTGCCGATCCCGGCAATGGGATTGCCCGAGGTCTGCCGGGCAGGGCCGGGCCCGCGCCCTCCGCCGCGCGTGTTCCCTGGCCTTGCTCCGCAGCGAACGCCCCGAGCTCAGCTAACTGGGCCTCTCCGCCAAGCTGTTCGTGGACAGCCACTGTCAGTTCAGACCGAGGAGGAAACGCGGCGCTCCCAGCACTCGCGCCCGCTCCGCGGCCATCAGTGCAGTGCTATGCACGTCCCTGAGAATTCCTCTTGGACCTAACATAGGACTTCAATGCCAAGCCTCTCTGCCAGGAAGAAAGAGAAAGCGTTTCTGAGCATAGATAGCTCTGTGCTACCTTCTACCACTTCCCTCCAGAAAGCAGAGATGAAACGTAGCCTTAAAAAAAAAAAACCAAAAAAAAACCCCTGAAATAAATTACATGTAATTATTAAATTACAGTAACATTTACCCTTTTCCTTATCTGATTATATTATCTTTTTAGAAGTATGTATAGAAGCTAGAATAATATGAGGGAATTTATTTTAAGCAGTATTTTTACTCGTAATTTAGGTTTCTTGGTATTTTTTACTGCCTCAGGACACAACACTACCAATAGTGCTTCATAAGAAGTAACAATCACTCTCTCCCTTAAATAAAGGAGGACAGATCTTGATGTCATCTATCCAGGTGCTCCAACACATTTGGTACAGTCCTCCCAGATACTGTCTCTCTAAGCCTCTCACTACAAATAGTCAACAAAGTCTGTTTTCTCAGAACTCAGAATCACAAAGCTTAGAGAAAAACTGGGCTTTGAGACAGGTGAAAAACACTGTTAGATAAAAGAGCTTGGTTTTTGTCTTAAAGCTTGCTTTTGGCCAAGGCTCACCTGAAGCACTCTGGCACGCCCAGACCCGGTGATAGCATCGGTGAAATAGCTAAAAAAGTAATAAAGGGATGGGAAAACTAAAGGGATAGAAACTAAAAGCTCTTATATAAGGATAAATAAATAGCAGCACACAAGTTCAACAAAAAACATAAATCAAAACACTGGCTCACAGGTACCGCTAAGAAATAAAATCCTTGCTCCCTAGAAGTCCAATGTTCACATGTCTATGTAGCTCTTTAGAAGACCCCTAAAATGGGGTTGAGGACACACTTATATAGACTATAATGGAATGTTCTAGAAAACTTCCAGCCAATCACAGACTTGTGCCATTTCTACTTGTATGGTCCCTCCCAGTCATTCCCATAATCTTTTTCTTCTCCTTTACTTCTTGCCATAGCTTGACTGGATGTGTCCTGCTGTGTTCTGGGATCTAGTTATTTTACATGCTATATGGCTGGTTCATAGCTGGTTCTTTTTAGGATGGACTCTACACTATCCTATGTATATTTTCATAAGTTATTGTGTATAAAGCATGATACAAGAGAAGCTTTGTTTCCAAATCTTAACCTATAAGTCCAGAAGCACCAGCTAGTACGTCATCATTGTCAACTTGATGGGTCTGGAAGTTAGAATTCTGGTAGAGCCTCTTCATGACAAATGCTGCTTATCATTGCAGGAAACTGCTTAATATTGACATAATGTACAAAATCTATTATAAAAAGGGGAAGTCTTTTTTTTCCCCCTAGCATTCTGTCTTGGAACTATCAGTGCTTTCCTGGTTGGTTAAAAGCTATAGAAAGAAATTTTTCAATTTCATGAAATTGCAACAATTTCAGTGATTTATCTATACACACACCTTTCACTAACTTACTCAGTCCACATTAAAAATTCATCTTAGAAATACTTAACATTTCTGTGCAAAGTTTAATTCCTTCTGTAATTCTGAATCACTGGAATTCTTACCTATAAGTTCACCTACTGAAGCAATGAATATGTTTTTCGCTTACGGCTCTCTGCCACCAAAAAAAATTTCTTTAATCTCATGACAAATTGAGTCATGAAATGACCAATAACTGATCACCAGCAGCTGTGGGAGAGGGGACAAATAATTGAAGAACAGAGTGGTTTTGATTGCAAAGGCAGAGTGTGTCCCAACATTCATTTTTATTCCAACCTACATAATGGATTAGCAAAGTTTCATACTTAGATGTAGGTTGCTTTTTATTTTGGACTTTGCCTATTGCTTATCTTCTGGTTTTGCTTTATTACTGTTTTAGATGTGTATATACATAATCATATGTGTTAATGAAGATTTTTGACACAAGTGCCATAAAAAGTATTTGTGATAAATGTGTTGTCAGTAACAATACAATAAAATGGATTAAATTAAACCTGTTGTAATCCCTTAAAGGAAATAAATGCCTTACTGAATAAGCATCTTGAAACAAATTTAAGGAAGATTAGGTTATTAATTCCCCTTAAATCTTAATTAAAAGTTATTATTTTAAATGGTTTTGAAAATCAGATGCATAACCATTATTTGTGTAGTTGATATGTCCAACTTACAGACAGTAATGTATTTGTACTTAAACACTAGATTCTCTGGCAGTCTCAATATCTGTAGACAATATAACAGATATGGAGACCAAAAATTGTCACGTTTTCTCTCTCTTTTTAATTAAACAGGGTGTTTTCTTAAGGCAACTTTAGTTCATCCACTAAAAAAAGAATCACCTTTTCTGTGACTCACAGTGTAATTGAAGATACTAATTTTTATATATATATATATATATATATATATAAAATATATAGATATATGTATATATGAAATTTGAGCTATTGCGAATTCACAGTCCCATCAGCTTCTTGTGTGTTAAAAATATTTTTCAGAAAAAGAAATTCTTTCTTAGGCTGTCTTGGCATCATGCAAGATTTTACATAATCATTCTAATGTTTCATGTAAAACCAACTGCATGCAAAGCAAATGGAAGGACTGGTGCTGCAGTCAGACCTACAGCGATACCTGAAAAAAATGTGCCAATATTCTTCTCTAGTCAAGCAGTTGCAGTTCTTAAGCAGCAACAGAAAATAACATATAGAGCATTACTCAGTCTTGCAAATTCCCCATGAGCCTTCTTGAAATTTAGGCATGGCCTAATCAGTTAGCACTAAACAGGATGCATACTAGCAATTTTTAAAGGTGTAACTACATCTTTTTCAGCAGTCTAAAAAAGAAAACAATGACATAAATCCAAATTTTTCTCTTGCACAAAATACAAGAGCTTATGTTGTATGGCTACTAAGAATCAGCTGACTTTACATCTTGCTATCTCTGAACAATCTTAGTATTATTTTCCATTTAAGTCTTTCTTTTTTTGTGTGTGCTGCTGACAAGGCGTTTCCTAGCTGCCTACATTTGTAGGACATATCAGCCCTTAGCTAACAGAGATCAGTTGCAAACATGAAGCTATGTTTGCAGACAGAGTGACAACAACAGATATTCTTCTGTTGATGACTGTTGTTAAATGTAGTGATTAATATATTTGAATAGTTTTAAACTAAAGAAGCAAACAAAACATTTAGGTTTTGTTCAGTAGAACAATTACTATGTGGTATTCTGTTGCCTGCTGTGTTATCAGAAAGGTAAAATAGAAGTAGTTGAGTTCAGCCTCCATTTTCCAATTTTCAGAGAAAGTGTCATTTGAATATGACAGCCAGCATACACAACAGAGGCTCAGGGCTGCTGTTGTGAGTGAGGTATGTGGGGGACCAGGCCAATGCAGCTGTTCGTGCCCTTTATTACAGCTGATGCAGCAAGTCACGGTGGACTGGAAATAGTTCAATCCATGCCACTGCAAACATCTCATTCAGTTGGTCTGCCAGGTGGCTGGACACAGCCATTTTGAAAACCAGAAGTGGTCTTCAAGCTGTTAATTGGTTACTAATAGCCTCCAGTATTCCTTAAAATTTTGCAAAATATTTTTGGCTTTGCTGTTGTTTTGGTAAACCAAAACCAACATGCAAGTGATAGCTATTGCTCTGAGTCATCACTTCAGCGTGGCCAATATTATGACAACTTAGCAGACACGCAAGAATTTCATATGCTCTTAAATGTTCTTATCCTTCATTTTGTGCTGAACCAAAGGGACCCAGCCCAAGCCCTACTCCTTCTTTTCCATCCTACTGCACGTTTCCAAACTAAAGGCTGAAGCAGGGCCTCTGCTCATGCAGTGGAGAAGGACTGTAGCAAAAGCAGATAGCACTCACTGGCCGCACAAAGAAAACTGTGATGACTCCAGCTCTGGTTTGTGCTGCTTGCTCTGCCATCAATGTGAACTGCTCAGATCTGAGCTCAGCTCAGGTGGGGGAAAATAACAATAACAACAACAACAACTATTACTACTACTACTACTACTACTACTACTACTACTACTACTACTACTACTACAACTACTACTAAAACCCCAACAATTATCAGGCTTACCTCTCCCTAGCAATTTCCCAAATTCTTATTTACTCAAAGGTCTTAATAGTAGCTATGTGATGGTACATAACCATATTGTTTAAACTATCTGAAATTAATACCAGATTCCGGTATTAAAATTCTCAATTTGGCTGTTGAGAAATGGAAATGTTGAACATTGTCAGGATAATCTTAATTTCATTAATCTGATTGTTATGTATGGAGCCTACTCTCTTACTAAGCACTCCAAAAAAAGTAAATGGAATATTTTCATTGATTTAAAGGCAAATTTAAGTAGGATACTTGTCATCTAAGCAATTTCTCAGATTACATCCACTGAATTTAAACTTGAGATTTGCAGATTCCCATTTTCCTTATCTTTTTAATTAATAGGATTTTAGACTTCTTTCTTAAAAATATATAATTCAGGGATAACCCGAAGGGTTGGATACACTTTACATTCTATTTATAAATTAATACTTTAAGAAGAAAGGCCAAAAATTACCTGTACATAAACTTGCTGAAGTTATTACACAAATTTCTCAGAACTGATCTTATTTATCTAAGCTTCTTTTTAATGTGCAACTGAAGAGTTACACAGAAAGTGTGAGTGCTGGATAAATGCTACATCCAGATATTATTCCAAAAGTCCATGATCAGCTGTCATTTTGACTTCCACAACTGTTTCTCGACCCCTGCCTTCTGCTGTTGTTGTCTGGCAGAAGACAACACTTGGGTCATCTCTCTTAGCCTGGATACGTTAGATAGAATCATAGTACTACGAGCAACACCAGCTTCATTCTTGTTTCGTGGCTTTAGTTTGTCACTCTGTAAAGCAATATAATCATGCTTGCTTCTGAATGCTGGTGCGAGATTCAAACTGAGAATGCCTGAGCATTTCTGAAAGACACCATTACCCACTACTGCCATCCACACTTACAGCAGTGCTATAAGTATTCAGAATCCTGCGGGAAGGTTTCCATTTGCAGACCAAGCCTACCATGCCAATTTTAACCTGCTATTGCAAGTCCAATTGAAAGTGAAATCATAAAAAGTCATAAGAGATATTTCCTTTGAAAACCTGAGGGGTTTTGGTTAAAATCTTTGAGTATTAGGAATCCATATTGGGCCATGCCCAGAAATCTTTTTATATGGTGATTTTCAAGATGCATGCATTATTGTGAGCACATGGTATGTAAATGCATTGGGCTGCTTAATAAGCATTCACTGACACACATCTGCAGCTTTGCTAATGTACCTTTTATTCCTATGTGGTTGTCAAGGAAACAGGTTATGGCCCAGTATTCTGTCTAAAATGTACTGAGCAAGTGTTCTATGATAATTTACTTAAAATAGGTACAACTTAGGTTTCATAGCTCATTGCTTCTATAAATGCAGGTAACCTGAATTTATCTAATTGTAATGTTTCACTGATTAGTTTAAACCACCAATGCCATTTTATTGTCTTCAAAAATCCATTAAATTTTCTATGCCACACAACATTGCATATTAAAAGTAAATTTATTACAGAAAACATTTTGAGATATTGTAGAAATTGAAGAGTGCTTTTTGGCTTGTGGGGTTGTGGTTTTCTGGGTTTTTAAAAAATTTGATTCCTTGCCGTACATTCTGCCTGGTGACCTTACTTATTTCAGTTTAGAGATACCACAGCAAGAATGACTCCGATGCAACAAAGCGTTTCCTACCAACATTTGTACAAATAGTGCTACTGAAATCAGTGGGATTTCTCCCTTTCTTAAAAATTAATGAATTAATCAGAATTTCACTGATTCTTTCATTGAATACAAGTATATCTTAATCTAAAGCAAGATACCAGGCATACTTATACTAACTAAGATTATTATCGGATGTTCACAATAAGAAAAAAAGAAAACTGACAATATTTGAAAAAGTCGTGCAAAATGTGAACTGTTATTTTGAAATATCCTCTGTGATTATTTATCACAATACTATACTTGAATCGACAAACTGCTCTTTCTAGCTCATGAATCAAGAGGCTTTTTACTGTCGCTGATTAAAGTAATGTATAAAGGTGGATATTCTATGAACTATACCCAGCTTAACCAACACAGCAGTGTCAGAAACAGGCACTGGCACTGAGAGTTTCTCTGCCTTTCCTGTGTGGCATAGGTTTGCAATGAACACTTGTGACTGGGATCCAGAGCTAACATTCTGGCATGCTCAGGAGGTTTGTGTGCCTACCCATATATTTGGTTTGTACAGATCACTGGAGGCTGTAACAACCTGTTTCAAAAACTATTCTGTCTGATTTTGTTTGTCCAACCTCTATGGCAATAGAAATCCAGTAGGAATTGGAAAAATCCAACAATATTGACATGAGAATCAAGCAATGTGGTACCATAGTGAGAACAACTCTTAAATTATTGTAATAAATTAGAAACTAACAGAAAATATACCCAAGTAATGCAGTGGTGATGGTGTTAAATATTTTAGCTCTATTTCTATGTGAGATTACCCCATAAACTTACCCACCTAAAATCTGTTCTTCTGTTGTTCTTTTGTTAGAGTCTTTTAAGAGTGGTATTGACAGGTATTTTCAGCAAAACCATCTCAGTAATTTTGTGAACTGTGTGGCTACAGTGTATCACCCTGCAAAGGGAAAAATCCAGATTTAATGACTGAATTATTAGATGAATACTAATTTCCACATGCATTGTGTAATTCATCAGAATTTTCCCTGGGGTGCTGTAGAGCTCCAAATCTACATCTGGGAATTTTAGAACACACCAGAAATAAACCAGTAGCCTTAACCAAACTTCTGCTGCTTTTTTTTTTTTTTATGGTTTAACCTGTGTAGTGTAGACTGGACATAATGATATGTTCTAGACAGAAATGTAAGGATGTTTCAAAGTTTAAAGTAATTATTTTGAAAGACGTTTTCTTTCTCCTCTTTCTCTTCCACCATTTTTCTTTTGATCTTTCTTGTCACAGATATCATCACAGTATCTGTGATAATGACATTTCTATGCAGCTCTTGTTCTCTGGAATATACTTCCTGTATTTTTCTGCTTAAATGATGATTCATCACTGTCAAACATCCTGATTTTATTATTATGTATCAAATATCCTATAAAGCTTTCCTGTAACAGTATAAAAATTATGTGAAACTAGGTTTTGTTTCAAAGATACTGAAAAAAAAAAAAATTGTTCCATAGAGAAATTGCAAAATCATGCAGATAAAGCCTTATGACTCAGCTGATAGGCATTCATACAGCAGCAAGTATGGAGCAGCAATTAAGAATACATAGCTCCATCCTCCATTTGCAAATACACCGCATACTCTTAGCAATAACATTGTACAGGAAATACAAGATCTATTACTTTGGCTTGGAAAGGTAAGGAGGTGAGCTATTTTTCTTTTTTTTTTTGGTTTAGCCTTGTACATTTTTAGGTTATGTTAACTTGAATAAGAAATCTGTAGCTAACATATGCCCTTAACAAAGGTTGGAATGAAAGAAAATTGCAATAAGTCATTATTATTACCTCAAATTCCATTAAAGGCATATTCATAAATGACCAAAATATGATAAATGGGAAGCTTAAACATCATGTTTGGAGGAATCCAACAGTAGAAAAGTCTTACCAAAGTGAAAGATTTCCCAATTTTGGTAATACTGAAATTCTAATACAATATTACCCTTTTAATACTTAGTAAAGCAATATATGTGATAAAGCACAACAGAAGCTAGATACCTTAAAAGGGTTAATTGGTACCTATTCATTATGACCAGAATCTGTTTAATAGCCTGACAAATATTATCTGAACACAGCTAGTTTCCCACTGAGAGACCTGCAGTTTCAAATCAAAATGAAGTTTAGAGGCAGTAGTAACCTTAATTATAAAGACCATTGAAAAGCAAGTAGGACAGTATGCAAGTGAATAATTTTTTTGTTTGATTTCATTTTTATTCATGCTTTGTTTAGATTTTCTGCTAGGCAGAAATGGATTTTCTCTTTGGAGAAAAGAACAAATTCCAATTATAAAAAGGGTGGTTCAGTATCAACAATTAGACTTCTATGATAAAACTGACCCCACAACTAAATAAACCCAAAAACCCTAGCAGGCCCCCTGAGAATAACATTCGCAGGCTGTGCTGGAGGTGGGGAAAACTGCACCTGCTCCTCCATGCCCTGCTTAGCCCCCTCAGCAAAAGAATAAAATGGATGAAGTTTACAGAATATTTTTATGGCACCTCTGGCTACAACATTCTGACACTCTGCATTAGCTAGATATACATAGAGCAACCCACGTATAACAAAGTGGAAATTGCTTGCTAATTACTGGACTCCTCCTAAATAAAGAAATCTGTTTCTTTCGCTTGAAGAAATTACCATTCGCAGGTTGCCAATGAATTTTTCCAGACTCACAAAAGCACTTCAGTTCAGTCATATTCATTACAAGAGGACTTGCACCTCTTAACAAAGAGCAAATCTGTAAATGGGTTTAAAACAATCATAGGGAAATGTGCTCATGTAATGGAGCTACTTTTTAAAAATGCCTTGAGTAGGTATGTTTAAACACAAAGATGTAATAAAAACAGTTTATTGTTAAGTGCCCCATTTTTTTAAAAGATAAGTATCAGAGGCAAAAACCAGATTTGACATAGCATTTGCTCAGCATTTCCTTTAAAAATAACCACACAAGAAATAAACAAAGAAATGTACTTTCTTACTACATTTAATCGTGCTATCCATATTAACATTTTAGACAGGAAAATAATCAGCAGACACAAGCTACTGGAGATAAATCAAATTACAAAAAATGCAGGCTTTAATACGTCACTTGAGAGATGCTGTCTGTTATGTTTTCAGGTCTGTTTCTTTAGGTGGAACAGAGGAATACTGGAATGCATTAAATTCTTCTTATAATTATGAATCAAATGGTTTTATTGGCATCATTAAGTATTTGCCTATTATGACACAGGACAAGTCATATTCCTTAACAGTTATACTCTGCTCATTTTGAATACACTGAACTGGTATATTTAGAAAAAAAAAAGAGAATTAGTTTAATATTACTCATACTCTCATGGCTATTATTGATAATTGGCTGTGCTTCTAAATACCTCCTCTGCATTCACTTTCAGTGTTGAGTCGTCTTCCACACAAAATATACTCAGTCATTTTAAAGTCAAGGACATGAAAGGAAAATGGCTTCCCTGCTGCAAAAGTCTCGTGGCAGTAGTGAGAATTTCTCAAGTCATGTACAAAGGGCATTGGTGAGGAGATACACTGTTATAAGCTCAGTGGAGACTTTCAGTAACATCTGATCTCTATCGGCAGTTACCTGTGGTATACATACTATTTAACTTGACTGGCACTGTAAAAGTGTTAGCTAAAAATAGAAATAAAGAATTATAATACTTAAATTTTGCAAAATCTGTAAGGTCTGCAAATTACTGCAGACCACAAGCGAGCTTATTCTCTAAAGGCTTGTTTCAGGTCTGACAGGAGTTCTTTTGCATTATGCTTAAACATAGTTCTGTACCTGAACTTCAGAATGGGTCCACTATTTAGAGAAAGATTTATTAGCATTACTGTGGCTGAATTCAGCAGAGTTGAAAGAAGGTTTAAACCTTCTGATTCTCTACATTTGTCAGCTGCTAAATGTTTTAGTCACGATACTAAAACTATTACTTTTTATATACACGCAGTACAAACCTTGACCTACATGCAAGACTGGGCTAAATTAAAAAAGAAACCAGGGTATGTTTCTGGGAACAACCAATGCAAGCCAGAAATAAAACAGGATTTTGTGTGTACAGCTTTGTAAACATGGCATCATTTAAGAACTGATAGCCGCATGGAAACATAAAGTGAAATCACATTCTCAGTTAGAAGTGAGAGGAAACAACTGCGACATTTCCATTTGCATTGTGATATTGCTATTAAAGAGAATAACATCTTTCTACATCTCTACCATTGAACCTTTTTAAAGGATTTGGTTGCCAAGGAAACTGGTTCTGGCCCAGTATTAATCTGAAAGAAATATACTATAAAAGTTGCTGTAAGTAATACAGTACTCATAATTATTGTTATTCTTTATGCTCAAATTCAGGTTTTTATACTTAAGGCTGTTAAGTTTTTGTTTAATAATATTTTTTGTGTGAAGTAAAACACATTTCAGTGAACTGATACTCATTTTAAGCTGACAGGGCCATCTATATCAATCTCTCTCTTTAAAGTTCTCTTACCTTAAATAACAAGAAATACTGCAGTTTTATGTTTGTAGCCAATACTGAAAATATAAGCATTAAAGCATATTATTCTTTATTTAATATTTCGCACAAAACACAAAACCGCTTACGACAGAATTTAAATAATTTTCTTTTTTCTAATCTTCCTCAATTTTTATTTCTGTCTTTTAGCTGCAAGTTTAGTAATGCTTACAGTCAGCTTTAAAATGTAATGGAATCAATAGGGTTTTCAAAAATTCTTTTGTTGCATAAGCGTTGCCACGCCCTTAGTACATATGATTATTTTAACAGACATGATTGCTCCACTTTCACAACAGATTTAAAAAAACAGATAAGAGTAATTGTCATGCCAATATGGGAAGCCAACACTTTAATATAGGTTGTTTTCATTAACAGTTTAGTGCATTTTAAAACTGAAAGCTACATTCCAAAGCCCATTTCATGTTCTTGCAACACTGACCAAGAAAACAGTAAAACATGCAAATCTCAACCTACCTGCATGTACCACTTAGAGCAGTGTTAACATGGCAGTGCACCCAGCCATTTTTATGTAAAGCGATGGAGATAAGTTCTGGTCTTGGTCTTCTTGATAATTTTTTAGAAGCAGTTGACAAAATTCAAATAGCAAGCAGCTTGAATAGACCGTGAGCAGGAGAACTGAGTTTATCAACAGGGAAAGCAGGAGTGGGAAAAAAAAGTCCTCATCCAAGGTTTTCCGAAACTGCAAAACAAGGTTGGCTTTTTTTTTTTTTCTCCTCCTCAGAGGGTTTAAAGCTTGAAGCTGACCACTGTAAAGGCCACTTGTCACATTTACTGAAAATCAACCTATTGATATCACAGCTGAAAATATAAACTCGACAACCAAAGCCCATTGCACAACGTGGACTGCGTAAGAGTTAAAAATAGATTTGACGTGCCTCCTACCTGCATAATAAATATGTAAGTTTCAAGTGCTTTAATTCGATATTCACATTAATTAACAATACAATATACATTATTTAAACTACAGTAAATGCAAGAAGAAAAAGGGTGACACCATCTGGAAGCACAGTTTGCTTTTTTCTCCTTTCCGAGGGCTAATAATGTAGTTTGAATGTGATGACAAGCTAACAGCTCACCACATTGCAAATGAAAAAAAAAAAATTCTTAAGGTGATGCACTAATATCTAAGCCTGTAATGAAGCACAAACCAGTCTTCACTACTGCATGACATGGCACACAGACCATTTACATACTCACATTTGAGATACTAGGCACAGTATAATGAATTCAATACACAGCATGCACACAGCACAAGCAACGTTAATCCTGCCTGCCATTTTAGGCTTGCAGGAGTAAGATACATACTGCAGCACAGCTCTGGTAAGGGAGGAGGCAGGGGACAGCTCACCTTAAATGCAGTATCTGATTAATGTTGTAAGTGACATTGCGTATCAGCTACAGAGTCTTGGTTCAACTGGGTGGGAGGGAACAAAGAAAATTGTCATCAACTGGTGATGCAAGATGAGCTCCAGTCACTAACACTGTTAGCAAACTCCAAATTCTACAATGATACAGTAGTAGGCATTTCAAACTCTTATCAAAATCTCCTTGTGCAATGGCTGAGTCGCCTGCCGAGGAAAACAAAACAGTCTTCTTGCTTATTGGAGAAACGCTGCATCCACTACAGCAACATCCTCTCGCTGCAGAAAGATTTCACGTCGCACATATTAAATCCTGGATGCATTTGCTGTGCTTTCTTAATTTTTAAGTTTCAGTATTAAAAAATAAAATTAAAAGCCAGTGATAGCAAAAATAATATAGCTAAAGCTCTAATGTTCAGACAAATAAAACATTTCTTTTTCTCTCCTTTCTGTTTTCTCTCTTTTACAGTCCATCAAAATCCTGAGCAGTATTGACAAACCACACGAGCACCGGGTCTGACTGCATGATCAGCTGTCTGTGTCTACGCTACACCCTGTTAACCACAAGCAGTGTTAGAGCTAAATATATCTGCAATGCAGAAACAGTAGGTGCTATGTGGCATACAATTCTGATTAGTTTTAAGATATTTTTCTATCCCAGATATAACAAATAAAACAAAATTTGCTGCTGATCTCTGTCAAGCATGGTATCTGTCAGACTTACAGAACATAAAAGCTATCCTAAGTACACTGACCTAGATAACACTAAGAAGACTTAAGCAGCGTGCAAGCATACTCACTGTCAAAGCAAGGAAAACGAAACAATGATTGTCTAATCAAACTGAAAGCAACAACTCACTACCACAGTATAAATTCCAAAATGCTACGTACTGTATATGCACATCTCATGTTATTGGAAGACGCAAAGCTCCTTTGTTTTTTTTTTTTTTTCTCGACGGCTTTTCTTAGCTACGGTTGCACAATGACATTCTGACATCATGGAGGTCAATGCAGATACTAAAGTGCTGTCGTCTTTAAGAAAAAAACCCACCAAAATATAAAATCAGAGCTGTAATAATAATAATAATAATAATAATAATAATCACATCACCTACTTCCTGTCTTTCTATTACCTTCTGAGATTAATAGCATGCACGTTGTTCAGCAACATACATTAAATCGGTATCACCCTCTGCAGAGACTGCAAGGGCAATTGTGGGAATTAGATTTTTGTAAATGTCAAAAAAGGGTTATCATCTGGAAAACTTAAAAATATAATAAAATATTTTGCATATATAATGAAAAATATGCAAAGAGAAAAGCATCAAAAACTGCCAATCTGATTTTTTAAAAAAAGCCTAATAAGCAAAACTGGTGCTATTTTCATTGTCACTCTGTCTCCAAAAGGAGAATGAGAGAACCATGCTGCAGTTTACTGTAACCTGAGTTACCTTCCCAGAAGGCTAAACCATCAGGTAAGGTAAAACAAACCATAAGATATACCTAATTAGAGAGCAAAATCTCCCCACACTATGTTGATGACTTCTCTCAGCTCTTTATCTCTACCTGCAAATACCGCAAGATGATACCCAGCACAACAACAGAACCGTGAAGATAAACATGTTAGCTCTAAAAACATTCCACTGAAAGATTTCTTTAGGTAACCATTGTTTACCATATGTACAAGTAAATCTAGTTGGTTTCTGACCAACTGCAGAAATAAGCAGCTCCTTGTGAGGCCAGATTTGTCTAGAGAAGCGCTAGCTTTCATTTGACCTGCCAATATGGCTGAGGAAGAAAGCAGCCAAATTTTTAAACACATATTCTTTCCCTAGGAGCCCGTGTATCTGATGATTTTTTTTCCTCCAAAGAGCACCTCTTTTTAAAAGTGAAGACTAATACCAAGTACTGTATTAAATCAGAAAATGATGCATAGCAAAAATTAGGCTGCTCTACGTATGTATTCACTTATTTTCAGACTATAGACAACCTGATTTTGCTTTTCCCCCCCCCCTCTTTATTTTTAATGATTAAATAGGTATCTGTTTAATTTGGAGGTTTTCTTTGGGAAGTTATTTGGCATTTTGTTGTCTTTCATTTTAAAAGCTGGGAATGAGATGTTCCTAACAGTCAGTGCTTTAAAATATTCAGAATCCCCTTCCATAAATAGCACATCTGTCACAGGAAGGGAATCCAGCCAACAGAAAGGCAGATCAGACCAGCAAAAACAACTGCTATTCCAATGCATGATTACGAAATAAGTTTGGATTTTAGCAAGCCTTTATTTAGATTTTTTGTTTGTTTTGAGCTTTTTAAAGTATGAGCTATCTGATTATGTAGATGCCACCATATATCAAATTTAAGAATGTTAAATATGGATAATTTTGAGGGATTTTTTATGTTCCTCTCTTAGTCAAATGTATATTATCATGTTAGTTTAAAACCATGGCCAAATTCCTATAGATTTCAAGAACATAAGATTTGGGCTATTTGGAGCAGTTTGTTAAAAT
Organism: Turdus rufiventris; assembly: GCA_013186435.1. Classification (NCBI taxonomy): domain Eukaryota; kingdom Metazoa; phylum Chordata; class Aves; order Passeriformes; family Turdidae; genus Turdus; species Turdus rufiventris. Next base: position 3,118,037 of record PYHW01009614.1, read on the forward strand.
ATATTATTATTTCAGAAGCAAGTGGTAGTTTTGTTTAGATACAATGATTTCCAGCAAAAGACCAATCTCAGTGAGTTCTCACAATAAATATACCTGTCCCTGTATTTTTTAAGTCAGCATTCTCATTCACTCAGAGAAGTAGTGCTCTGGGACAGACACAAGGTGATTTGGGTTGTGTGATTTTGGAAACATTAAAAACCTGCTGGAAGTGAACGCTGCAGAGGAGTAAGCATCTCACAGTGAACAGGGAAATGAGCTTGTCCAGATCTTTATGCATACCTCTTGCTTAATGGGCCATTTTCAGTGCTTAGTTTTGCAGGCTTACATTTGCAATGATTTTGCTTCAGACTCAATATCATTTCAGCTCAGAAATCAGTTTCTAAGTCCTTCTACAGTTGCACAATACATGCCACAATAAATACATAAATTTTTAAAATAGCACTTGTATGTTGCACCAAGTTTTGCCCTATAAAGACACATTATTCAAGGCTGACATATATTAATACTGTATGTTACTTCTCAGTCAGCAACTTGGATTTAAGTCTAACATGTTTTGTGCCAAAACTCTTACAATTCCAAGGCACTGTCTCACTTGATTCCTTACTTCAAAATTCCCTGCCTCTGCTGGGTCAGGACTATCTCTATCCATTCTATAAGCTTGTGTTAGTTCTGTATTCAATCAGCTTAAAGTGAGCCTATTTCAAGTATCCACACTGGATCTCACATGCTATTTGTGTTGCAGCCTTTCCCACTTTCAATCATCCTACTTGTAAACACACTTCCCCTTCCTTTATTACCACTCGAGTGCAACAACATCTTATCTCTCCTCACAAACTATAGCTTATCAAAATTGGGAAGGAATGAGGAGTTCCAGCTACACGTTTTATTGAGCATCCTCCTCATGGTATATTGTTTTTTAGAGGAAACGTCCTAGTCCTCCACATCAATCATTTGGCAAAAGGAGGTAGAGTATAGAAAGAAAGACTTACTTGAAATCCCTAAAACTGTACTGATTTTTGTCTCAAAGTATTGCCACACCTTGTCTTCCTAAGAAGGAAATTCAAAGGGCAGTCCGATAGCCTGGGAACTCTGCCAGGCACCAAGCTTGTAGCAGTAAATATCTGGAGGAATTCTAGGAGACTTTGAGAAAAAAGTGACAAATACTTTTAATTTTGTATGGATCATCTCAGTTCTGTCTGTTTGACACAGGCCCAAACTGGACCAAGAGACTAAGCTGTGCCTCCTGCTATATCGAAGACATGCTGCATGTGGGACTTCTGCCTAACAATAGTGAACATGCTGAATAAATGAATGAACCCAAATGTATGTATGTTTGTTCATACATAGTATGAAGTACTACTCTAAGTATTAGTACTTAGAGTTTTGTTTCCTTTGCTTTTAAAATTGTTTGTCAAATAAATGAGCAGCACATGGCAATCAAGGGACAGAATCAGCCTCAACCCTCAAGAAACTGTAATCAACTGTCTGGTGATACCATCCCTGCAAAGCAATGACAAGGGAACAAGAAGCATGGCTGGGAATCCAGGGTGGGTGTTTCTAAAAGGGCATTCCAGAACTGGCTACAGCCTTTCGGGAAACCTGCTCTTAGAATGACTCCTTCAGCCTTTGAATTTAGCTGCATTAATTACATTTATCTCTTCATTCCAGTAGTGCCATTGCATAAAACACATTATTGAAGAGCACTCAGTTTGAAATTAAGAGTTATTTTGGAAAACAAAAAACCCACACCCTTTATCATGAACCAAAATTCTCTGACCTGAAACACTCAGGAAAGCAACCATATACCCAGACACTGGGCCTAGTAATTCACCTGCTGCTCAAAAGCCTTTCATCCGAATTCCTTCTGCTACATCCTACATGAAGAAGCTGCCTTCTTCAGTACTGAAATCTCCACTAATTGTTGGGATGTAGAAAACAAGGCGAGGGGAGGGGGAAAGAAAAGATCTATTGGTAGAACCTCTCGAGTCTGACTTGCCAGAGCCAAAGTAAAGCACTGATCCCCCCAACATGCCCTGGACTTCTTTTGTGTACACATCTAGCTAAAATTGCCCCAAGGATACAGACTAACTCAGTTAAGTGCTGAGTTTTCCCAGACTTTCCCACAATTCCTTCTGTGTCTCTGTATGGCTACAAAGTCTTCCATTATTTGCTGGGACAGACAACAGTTGTTCTTTGTTATTCCTATGAATGATTTACACACCTTCATTTTTAATTTTCACACTTATATAAACAGGCCATCAAAAATAATATCTAAGTGAATTAAGATGCAAATTTAGACTCTTGCTGTTCCTGTTAGATGGGGATTTTTCCAGCTGAATTAGAAGAACAACATTTAAAGGCGATTCCTTTTATAAAAGGCAAGTACTGAGAATCTTGAAAAATAGGAAGTATCTGAATATTATGAAATGTATTCAGATACTCCATTGTATCAATGTGTTATGAATATGCATTAGGGAAAAGCACAGGCTTTCCTACACTGAAGCATCACAGACAAATCATGTATTAAGATACACTGAAGTGCTGGATATTTTTTGGTGAAATGCTTCTACCAGCCACTTATGGTCTAGAACTCTATAATATTTAAGGATAGAACACGTGAGATTCACTGTAAAAAAATGGCAAAGAGAATGTCTTTAAAAACTATAGAACCATCCATGGAATCTTGAGAAAATGATAGCTTTACCAATATATACACTCACATTTACCTGTTTTATTTCTGTATAACATGACACTCATGTAATTAGTAATTAGCAATAACAAGTGGTTTTGTCTTAGTTTTTCTCTGAATAGAGCTTTAATTATTGATGAGCATGGTCTCTCCATCTAATTCTACCTCCTAAGGTCCTACTTGCTTTCTAAACTGCTGCCGGATGCTATAACAAAGGTTGCAAATTTCTGTTTCTTATCACTCCTGGTTAATTCACATAATTAGTGAATGTAGGTATTGTATTTTTATCAAATTTACTATGTCCTTACCAATTTAATTTTTCTCTGTACAAAACAGAACAACTTGCTTGTGTTGATCAGCTCATGGATGTTCACATCACCTATTTCTTCCAGTTTCAAGGGGCAAACTTTTTTTAGAGAGTAACAGACCCAAAGATTTAATATGGAAAGAGGCTTCACTGAGTCACATAAAATCCTGCAGAGAGATTACAGTCATTTTATCTGAATCATCCTTGGTAATACTAGACAGTAGACAAGAAGGGGAAAAAATTAGGTTGGAAAAAAATAGGTTGGAAAAAAAGGAAGTTTCTCAAAGTAGTCAACATAAAATCTATTCAGCCATTTTACATTTTCAAATAATCCAAAAAAATTATTTTAAAAACACATGATTAAAGATACTTCTGAACATAAGACTTTTAGAAGAACCAGTCTGTGAATATGATTTCAATTATTGTTTTGGGTTTCTTTTCCATAAAGCTTTAGTAGGGACTGTCCAGCTGTTTTGAAGAACAAACAAGATGAGAATAACACACATTTCTCATTATTAAAAATAGTAAGAAATCATTTGTGAATAATGCAAGCACTGGAAAAAGCAGGGGTAGGCAGCTGACGTAAGTCAGCAGAAGAGAAAATACTTGAAGTCCCACAAAAGCTGTTTAGCATTTGATAAAATAAAATGCCACAACAAGACAGAGTAATCTCACTGCTTAAAACCCATGTGTAGAGATGACTACCTCACAGCTCCAAATAATCTTACAAAAGTAGAACCAATGCAATCCATTTCAGGCTCACATGCTCAAGCTTAGCTGTCCAATATGCTGCTAAATGTGGGCTGCCCTTTGAGGCCAGTAGATCTCAAACCATTTCTCCCAATTAGTTCAGTTGTGAAACTTGTTCCTTCATTTCTTCCTCTGCTCCTGACAAATGGGAGGGGAGTTCTAAGCCTTTGTCTTCCAACTGTTACCCTGGTATCTGTAACCAAGACCCAGGAGCATTAACAATGAACCCCAGATCATTTCCTCAAATGGGACAGAGTGAGAGTTGTTTACTCCCACTCTCTTCCGCTGCCATAATTTCCCCAGCTATGACTATTTATTGTCCTGACCAGACAGGTACCTCATTTCAAAAAAAGTTGTTCTACAAATCACAGCTCTCTGCAGTGTGAACTAGTTCAGCCAGAACTGAGGTCAGTGTAAATGAGGGCCTGTTTAAAAAGTTTTCAGTCCTAGATCACTTACAAAATTATATAATTTGTCTCTGCACAAATTCCACAGCTCTTCCATTTGCAGAACTGAAACTGTTCTGATGGTTTGAATGAGTCAGGAAGATAAATGGACACACTAACAGAAAGCTGTATCCCATTAAGTCCTTAGGAGTTTAACTGAAATTTTAGGAGCTGGTGAGCAATGGTAGTGCTTTGTTAGAGTGCTGAAGTACAAAAGGCTCTATTAACAATAATAATACACTTTTACAGCATGTTTTATCCAACAATCTCAGAGATCATTACAAACACTAATTGAGCCTAACTATAGCCTGTGATCAATTAGCATTATTATGCTAATTTTATGGATGGAAAAAGAAAAAGACAGAGAGGTTAAGTGATTCACTCAGGAACAGAACCCAGCAGCACATGCATAAGGGGGTTATCCTGACCAAGAATTGTTGATAGACTAATCCAAGTAGGAAGTCCGATACAAACATTATAAAGCACTCCTAAAAGCATGACACAATTGCTCTGAGGAAGTGCTCACCAGCAAGGAAGTAGCATTGCTGTGGATGTACAGCAGGTAAATTTCTTTCATTTGTTTGTTTACTTTGAAACGCTCACTGGACCTTTGCAAGATCATTCATAAACACAAAGAATTTCTTATTGGTTATGTTGGTTTACTCAGGTACATATCTAAAAGTAGAGGAATATTTTAAATAATGGCAATGAGGCCTGAAGCAATCATCTGTGTTATTCACATCAATTATGACTTCAAAGAAGAGGACAGCATGACTGTGTCCACTTTCTTTAAAACATTATGCTGGCTATAGAAAGGAGGACAAAACTTAAAATAATAAAATGTGCCTCCAAGTACCATTCCAGTTTCCTTCAATATTTTCAGCTCTTAGGAAAAAAAAACCCAAACCAACAACAACCAAACATTTAAAAGCTGTTTTGGCTTGCTTTTCTTATTGAATGTCCTGGAAAACACTTAATCTAGCACTCATTAATCTCAGTCTGTTTTAATGTAGCTCACAATAAGAGGTACAACAAAGTTGCATCTTTGCCAAGCTTCAGATACTCTATTTCAGACAAAAATAATCCTTTCTTCCACCCTTTATACCATTAATCATTTGCTACTTATTTAACACTGATAGTTTGTTTCATGTGCCTGCTGGGTTTACTACTCTTTAGACTGCCTTTTCAATAATTCCTAATGTCTATGATATTTGATATTTTGAAACACTATCAGTTTCTAGAATATCACAATCTTTATGCAAATGTGTCTTGTTAGTCCCCAAAAAATTATTTTAATTAAGTCCTTAACAGACTTGTCATCGTTAATAGCAGAAGGAAGCAAATGTTCTCTTATGAATATCCAACAGGGAATAACTAGTTATTAATGAAAGGTATTTTCCTCTACAACATACTGCAGAAATTATTGGTGATTACCATTTTCTCTTTTAATTAGTCTTCTTAAAAGCTTCTTACCTGCTTATGCTGAAAATGTCTTATATTTGCTGGGCAGTTCTGGCTCTAGTAGTTTATGTGAAAACTCTCCCTTCTTCTTCATTTCATAAAAATTAAATTAGTGTAACATAGGAGCTGAACACTACAGGCATGACCAAATCAACTGCAGCACAAGCTTAGACTCCATTTCCAGGTAACCACAATCTTCCCTGCCGGCAGTACGGTCAATGGTGGGAGCTCTATCCTGGCGATTTCACTTAGTGCTTTGAGGATTCTATAAATTAACATCTTCTGAACACTGCTGGTTCAGATGTACCAGTCATGACATTACCTCCATGCTGATTCTGACAGAAGATGACATTTGGAAAGAACAATCAAAATGCTGAGCAGTAGAAGAGCCTAAAACAGCCAATCAGGAATAAAAGGGGGTCAACCTCACACAATTGAACAGGCAGAGTCAGGCACAGAATACTTCTATTTTGGCCCTCTCCTTGTTCAATATGAACTGAAAGTAAATCCTGAGCCCAGGACCTTTGGGTCTAGATGAATATTTTTGTTGCTTTGTTTACTTATATAAGAAAGGTCTAAACAACCACAGATACATCTACATTGCCACTTCCAGGATGTAATTGCAGCAGCACCTTAATACCTGAGCTAGTTTGGGTAGTGACAGAAAGGAAGATACACAATTGCTCACTTCAGCCTAGGCCAATCACACAAATTCCTGGGATCCTAGATCTGGTGGAATCACAGTAAAACCCCTAATCTTGGTGATCTTCCAGATTGCCACAAACACTTGAGGCTGAAGCTGTGTCAGACACTCTTCTCAACATGAGGTGTTTGTTCTTGATCCAGGTAAAGGGTTAAATCCATAACTTCAAGAACCAACTGCATGACTTTTGTTTGTCCTGGTTCACTGCCTTGCTGTGCAAACACTTGTGCTGGCACAGGGAAAAGGGGTTGGAACAAATACCTGTTCTTGGAGAAGTGGTGTGACTGCCTCCTCTGGGAAGCAACTCCTGGAAGAACTGACACCACCTTCATTGTGCCTGCCACCTTTAACACAGCCTTGTCATTCATTTAAACTGGTGGGAGCCAGGCAAGACCACACTGCTCCCAATGCCTGGTCCTTGTCAAGGCTGGCTGCTCCCTAGGCACAGGGAGATAGAGGGCAGCAAGCAGAGCAGGTGGCTCACCAGACACCCTCCCTCCTGTCCTGAAGTAAGGGAGCAGGGCAGGCTAGGGGTGGCAGCCAGGGTCAAACCAGGTCATCAAGCAAGTTCATGAAAGTGAGACGGGTCCAAGATCGGGCTGAGAGTCAGTCTGCAGGTGAGGGTTAGGCACAGCCCTGTGACTGACAGGCAGGTGTGTGATGCCAGAGCAGAGCTGAGGTCAAGCCAGAAAGGGGTCCAGCCTTGTGATCCCCAGTCAGGACAAGAGTGACAGGAGAGAGCCAAGGTCAGGCTAGCTAAAGTCAATCCATAGGTCTGAGGCCAGAACAGTTCACAATGCCCAGATCAACAGGACCTACATATATAGGCACAGGTATGGCTGTGGTAGAAATAGGTATTGAATGTAAACAGAGCCTGCGGGCACATTGGTAAGGCTGTAGGGGAGGCCAGTAAAGGCTTATTGTCTTCAGGGTCCTGACAGTTCTACTTGATCTGCCCACCTTCCTCATTCTAGCTTAGTGCTTATGAGGCTGCATGTGGAGTCAGACCAGCTCAGGAGGAAACCAATCCTCTTTTGGTAAGGTTATTTCCCCACACTGCTGTGTGAACACAAGAACTGGTGATGTGGAGGTGGCTGCAACGTGTGGCTCAGGGCTGAGAATCAATAGATGGTAGTAGACGTGGCAGTGAGGTCTAAGTGGAGTCTCTGCCACTTGTGGAACTACACTCAGAGTCTTCTGGAATAGTACAGATATGAATTTTCACATTGCAATTACCTCCTAATATAAGACCAAGTGTATTGCAAGTGTCACTGCTCAAAAATATCATTATAGAATTAATTTTTAAATTTATATAGCTCTACTAGGTGATCTCTATGCAGCTGGACTAGATGGTCCCAGCTGAAATATTCTGTTCTATAGACACAGATGTTGATATATTTATATTTGCCTACAAGTGCTAGAAGACAGTCACTGTCTCTAAGAGCATAGTCTGGGCTAGAAACATTATAATAAAGAAGAACCAGTCACAAGGAAGAAGAAAGGGAAAATTAAACAATGTCTTTTTTTTTTTTTTAAATCAGAGCTTGCTTTTTCTTTCCCCACTCTGTGTAATAACTCAGCAATGGAATGCAAATTAACATTCATGGTTTTTTTAAACAATAGCCTTTGTGTTCTGAGCCACACTGACAAAATACAATACAAAAAAAACATGTTCACAAAAATCTTTTTCCAGCAATACGCAAACCAGTTTTGTTGGAAACATCTAACTGTGATAGAATCTGTTTTGGAAAGTAATAATATAAGTCCAGCTTCTCTTTACTCAGTGGAGAATGTATTTAATTTTTCTCTCAAGCTGAATTTCAAACTGTTACATCACTGAAAATTCCATTAAGTCAGTATGGTCCTGGGCTCTAGGTCTAGGCAGCCAGCCTGAGCAGATATAACCAAGGGCATAACTTGATTTCCAGGATTTTAGTTATCAATGAAAAATGCACTGAAAAGCACAGTGCTTCACTGTCAGAGACTTGACCACTCAACTGTGCTTGCAAATACAGAAAACAGAATGTATCACTTAAACCTATCACCTTTTGAGTTGTAGACACTGAGAGAGAACATTCATGATACTTGATGCCAGCTTTAGTTCTGTGTAGGAACTCTAAAATATAAATATATGTGTAAAAAGTGTGCTTTCTCTCAAAAAAAAATTAAAAATTGGAAAACTAATCACATGATATCAGTTACTGCTGGCAGATAACAGCTCCTGTGGAAAATATCTGCTGCCCTACTAAACTGCTGTGTAATCTCTATTTAGGCCCAATCACTGTTTTTAACCTACATGTGTAAAATATCCCAACCTATCTGTACAAGTGGGCAGAACCACATTGCCTGAGAGACCTATCTGGAAAGTGTTGAAAAGCTTTGCAGGGCTATAGAACATCTGTCTCAAATGAGTGGTCATTGGTACATTGGCAGTGTTTGGCAGAGGTACTCCAAGTACAGCACACTTGAGAGTTTACTTTCTCCAAGTGTGTCCCACTCCGGGGGAGCGGCTGGGCACAGCCTGCTGTCATCCAGAACAGCTCAAAGGGTCTCACTTAGGACCTCTGCTTATAGGATTACAGAAGAGTTGGCTTTAGTCATAGTAATTTTCCATCCTGTCCACAGTTAGGGTCAGTGACTTTCTTTGAAAGTTTGATAGTAAAAATGTTGTTCTACTCAAGTTGTTATTCAGGCCTGAAAAGTAATTTCCCAAGGCTATTTGAAAAACAGAAGCTGGCAGAGTTTCTTATAAGCTGAAGAGGAGCTTGGTCCAGGTGCTGTTCATCGAGGCTGAGGCTTAACGCGTCTTTGTGAGATGATAGTGCAGCCTAAGGAGTGGGGGAGGATGCAACACCACAGAAGGCAACCTTGAAGATACACTCCAAGGTGTTTCTGTCTATATTTTCTGAAATTATAATCACCAACAGCTGTCACCACTCCGAAATCTTCTGTATAAATTATCTCCACTAACAGTGGTGAATAGACAAATTACCAAGCAATACCAATCATAATCCACTGAAGGGAAAAGGATCACCACAAGGACAATTGGTTTCTATGTGTCTTTTCTACACAGCATGCAGTTCAGCCGTTTTTAACCTGTGGTTACTGTGGGTGAGCAGGTTGGCTGCTGCTGCTCTTTGAGGTTCTCTGCCGCCATAAAATGGACCAGTTCACAAATGGTCCATTTTACAAATGCAGAGGAAGAGCAGGGGCAAAATAGTGTATTTTGTGTCATGCATTTAAAACATAAAAACCACAACAAAGCAAAAGTAGCTTAAGAGAGATTTTTAGAGCTCTCACAAGGCATAAGGAGAAAAGTCAGAAATTAGCTACATCCCTTATTAGTTTTTGCCTACTTGACAAAGATTCTACTGGCATTCCCTCTTACTTTTATAAGGAGGAGCTCTATTGGAGAAAAGGATTTGATGATTCTGGAATGTTTAGTGTCTCGTTAAAGATAATATGCTGAGCATATTTGTTTGAGAAGGTCTCTGGTTGCCTTAGCTTGTGGTCTACAATCATCTTACTATGATTAAACTGCATAAAATCTGGTATTACCTAAAGGTCTATCAACTGGGATTTAATTTAACTGCAAACTCTGCCTTTAAAAGATACCAAAATTACTACTGTTATAACAGCCACCATAAATTTGCATTAGTGACTGAACTTAGGACCATCTTCTCCTGGGGCTGTAACCCCAAAGAAGCTATAGAAAGGAAAAACTGTGATCTGCTTCCTGATATCCAGGACCTAGGGCTTTTTGCCAGGACAACAAATGCTTGTGAACAAGACACTCAGAAGAGAGACCCCATCGATCACTCAAATTGTGTTACCAAAATTCTGTAGAGGTGACTGTTTCCACCACTATTCAGGTTTCAGTTTGCGGTTTATTCTAAATCTGGTCCTGTATTTGCAACGCAGTTAAGTGATACTCAGAACAGGCCATGTTACTCCAGTCTTCACACAGCACTTTTTTTCCACCTGTCAGCTTGGACTTTCCCCACCTCCCTGCAGCAGGATTCTTCTAGTCTCTCCTGCTCTGGAGACAGGAGAGTAAAATAAGAAAAGTAGCAAGACTTCAGATTACTTATAGTGGAAAAGATATTAATAATTAAAAGTTGATTAATTTTCCAGGATTTGTCTGGAATAATTTTTAGGTTCTGTTGCTAATATGGAGCTATGATATTATGTAGCTTGTTTTCATATATTTACATAGCAATTCAGTGATGTTGAAATGTGAGCATTTCTAGAAGACCTGTTCAGGAGTTGTGAATGTACAGATCAGACATCCTGTGTTGTTTCTGACATCCTGTGACGTTTTCTTCACCGAGCTCTTGGTTTAAGCAAGCGCCCGAGCACGGCGGCCCCGGCGCGGGCGGAAAGGCCGGGCCGAGCAGCGCAGCCCCGAGCCCCGCGGTGCCTGCGCAGGGCGGCGGGGCCAGGGCTGGGCGGCTCCGGGCACCAGCAGCAGCCCAGCGATCTCTGCGCAGGGCTCAGCTCACACACAAACCTCGGGCTGGTTCTGTTTACCGACTCATCACCCGCATGTCATTCTCTCTGCTATACTGCGACGCGGGAAACTTTTTTCCTCCATCATACCCGAAATTCAGGGCTCATTCCAAAGTGGAACTCATTATCAGCTGGCTTTAGTTTTCAGTCTTTGTGCACACTGTGCTGTACTTATGACGACTGTAATAAGCTAAAATAAAGGCCAAGCTGAAAACAGCTTTTCTGCTGCCTGACCACAGAAGAAATTGGCAAGCGGTTGGACTCATACTTCCTCATTTTTTTTTTTGTACTTCAGGTTACAAAGAGGGATCTCATTGGCTCATGTAAACTCACTGCTAAATAAGCAGATTTTTACTCCTTTTTCATCTGCTGGTTAGATCTACAAAAATAAGACCATGTACACAAGGCCATTGCTTTTAAATTTAAATGTATAATTTAAAGGTGTAATTTCAACCAATATGTAGTAAATGGTGCAGTAATGCAACAGTTACTGAAATTTTACCCTGAAGTACAATGTAACCTTTTTCCTCATCACAGCATTATAGAATGGGATTTGGGGATCCTATTAGTAGGAAGTGTATTAGCATTTATTTAAAAATAATGTTTTACTTCACAGATTTATATCAAAGCTAAAAGCAAACATACCCTGTAAAGTTAAACATCAAAAGGCAAGTGAACACCAGATTTGCTTTCCTTTCGTTTTATAATCATGTAAAAGCTGACAATTCACTTTCTGGTGTATATATTTATGAATGCCCTCTTGGAGTTGACAATGCTGGGAAAATTTTCAATTAAAAATTACTCTAGTTTTTCAGATATCTATGTCTAGGTAGCCTCTCTCAAAATAAATCCCTAATGATATAATTAGTTTTACCTTACTTCAAAAGGCAGCTTCTAGACTTTCCAGAGCATATAGCGAACGTAAGGAAGCAAGAGGTGAAAAAATATGCATGTCCTTTCCTCAAGTACAGCAATTTTAGTGGTCCTACAAGAACAATGTATCAGAATTTTTAGATCAATAACTCAATGTTTTAAATACAAAATCAAAAAGAATTTGTTTTCCTATTTTTTGAGGTATTTCAGAATTCAACAGTAAAAGGGACAGATTCGCCAAAAAAAGGTAGTTCACTAAAATCTTAATAAAACTTCATTGTTCTTTACTCATTACATGAGTAAAGAAAAAATAGTGTATATATTTTCAGATAGTAAAAACTATTCTGAAACTTGATTCTGCAAGTTGATTTTGCAAGTTGATTTTGCATTTGGAAAGACTGTTAAGCGGAACTTACTTTACTACTGTTACTTCCCTATCTAACAATAGTTACCTCAGATAGATTCCATTGTATACTTTATAATCATCATTTTTACTGCCAGTGAAAGTAGATTTTCATTTATTTTAAAATAAATCCTGGTTTAGATTTCATTTGGCAAACCTGCAGCATTCTCACATGCCAAGTCATACGCTGCCTTCTGTTTGATCTTGTTTCATAGCCAACTTCATAGTAGTAGGGTCATAATAACAAGGATATGAAAATTGTTAAAGGAGTGAAGCACTTCAACTTCCATTAAGTTCCAGTCAGTGTCATAAAAACACTTTGTACGGGAGACTTTCTTCTTTATTTTACAGTGCTGATGATCATAATTTCTTAGAACATTAGTCAGTTAGAATTTTACAAGTAAGATCACTCACCTAACTCAGCAAACTAAATAGCTGCTGTGTCATTAGTGTTTGCCACGTGGTGAGTAATTGCACCAAGTCTTTGCCTCTTGAATAGCTCAGTTTGCAGCTCTTTGTTTCACTGACCATAAACCACAGGGTTAAAACATAGTACAAATAACAAAGTAAGAAGGGCTGTAAAATAGTGTTTTCATGGTGTCTTCCAACAGCTGTTATCAGAAGTAGCAGAGGTGCAAACTCAGTTGCAGTCTAGCAGAGGTGCAAACTCAGTTGCAGTCCATGAATAATGACAGTTTTTCTGGTTTTTTTTTAATTTTAGATATTTGGACAGCCATCATGTTTTTCTTCTCTCCATAAGAGGCAGTAGTCAATTACAATGACAATTACATGAACTATGATTAAAACAATTCCAACTGCTCTGACAGAGTAGCTCCAGGCAGAGTTGGCCACGAGGTTCTGTTTTGAGTATATCTTGAGGTGTTTCTTTTCTGCCTTCTGTAAGTAATAGGCAAATAGCTTTAAGCTTTGTTATAATCCAAGCACAAATGCCAACTTGGTGTTTCACTGAGCATGCTGGTGGTAAATGCTGTGGAGATCAGCAGATGCAGCAAGATACCAGTGAAGTGCCATCAAAGTAAGAGGTCTTCTGCCACTTGTTCCTTGTACTCCAAACATTTTCCATATTACAAATTGTGGACTTCTCACGTTAAGTACTTCTACTGTTTAACAGATTGTACCAAGGTCACAGAGGAGGGAACAACAGAGCAGGTGATGGCACAAGAGAAAATACTGCACTTTTTTCTTCATTTAAAAGCATTCTCAAACTATCTCTGGTATTAGCAACCCAAATGAAATTTCCCTCAGCTGAATTACTACACATGTTCATGATCTTTAAAGGCAGCTCCCAGGTCCTGTTAAAAAAAAAAAAAAACCACAAAACCTGAAGGTATCATAATTTGTACAGTTAGCTTGATGCTATTTCTTCCCACAACCATAAGCATGATTGGCAGATATTCACAATAAGACAAGCTTGCCTGCACACAAGTAGCTGATTTTACTGTAACCGTTACATGTAATATATTGGTTTTCATGGCTGAAAGAGTATCATACTAGAACCTCTAAAGCATGTCCTTAACTTTCTTCTTTTGATGGGCATTTAGTGGACAGGTAGAGAGTAGAAGGAAATGAAGAGAGTACTCTCTCACATATAGAGAGTAAGGAAATCAAAAGTATCCTTAAAATAAGGATTTTTTACAAAGCATTTTTGATAGGTAAATTGATTCACAGAGTCTCAGAATGCATATGGTTGGAAGGCACCACAGCAGGTCATCTGGTCTCACCTCCCTGCCCTAGCAGGCTCATCCCAGGACACATGGCACAGAATTGCATTTGGATGGTTCTGGAATATCTCCAGTGAGGGAGACTCCACACCCTCTCTGGGCAATCTATTCCAGTGCATGGTCTCCTGTAGAGTAAAGCTCTTCCTCATGTTCATGTGGAACTTCCTGGGTATCAGTTTCTGCCCACTGGTTCTTGTGCTATTGCTCAGCACCACTGAGCAGAGGCTGGTCCTTGCTCTGAGCCCTCCCTGCACAGACCTGTGTACATTGGTGAGGTCCCCTCTGAGTCATCTCTTCTTGAGGCTGAGCAGGYCCAGCTCCCTCAGCCTTGCTTGGAAGAGAAGTGCTCCAGTCCCYTCTTCATCTTTGCAGCATCTGCCAGACCTGCTGCAGGAGCTCCATGTCTCTCTTGTGCTGAGGAGCCCAGAACTGGGCACAGCACTCCAGACAGATGTGCTCACCAGGGCTGAGTCAAGGGGCAAGATCACTTCCCTTGACTTGCTAGCAATGTTCTTCCTAGTGCACCCCAGAATCTCATTGTCATCTTGGCCACAAGGGCTCACTGCTGGCTCATGGACAGTTTGTTGGGCGCCAGGACCCCCAAGTCCTTCTATGCAGAGCCACTTCCCAGTAAGTTGGCCCCCAGCTGTCTCAGTGCCTGGCGTTATTCTTCCCTAGGTGTAGGATCCTGCATTTGCCCTTGCTGAACATCAGATGGTCCTTCTCTTCCTAACTCTTCATCTCCAACCTGTCAAGGCTTTTCTGAATGGCTGCACAGCACTCTGGAGTATTGGCAATTCCTCCCAGCTTTGTGTCACCAGTGAACTTGCTGAGAAGGCATCTATCCAAGTCATTGATGAATAAGTCAACCATACTGTCAGTAAGTTACACAATACGGGGCCCTGCACTGAATGCTGGGGGACACTAGTGCCAGGCCTCCAACTAGACCCTGTGCCACTGATTATGGCCATCTGACATCTGCCATTTAACCAGTTCTCAATTCATTTGATACTATTTCATGGGCCAAGCAAGAACAAACAAATAAAGAGATTAAGCTGCTCACTGAGCCCTCCTGATGGTCCCTCAACTGGCAAGACAGGTAATGCAGAGAAATAAACTTACAATAACCCTAATGTCTAAAGTATATCAGCCTACAAAACGTCTCTGAAATCTTTCACAAGTATTGCATTTACTAGAAAAACAAGGTACATTTCTGACTGTATCTATCTGGCACTTAGTAAGACATAATCTGTGCTCAATGTTTGTTTTCAAATATCTAAACAGATGTCAGTTCTGAACAGTATTTGAAGTAAAATTTTAGTCAGTAGGACATGATTTTTCATTTAAAAACAAATTGACTTTGCCAATTGTCACTAGCAACTTTAAAAACCTTCACATATAAAAAAAATCTAAGTATAAATATTATGCGCACATAATCTTTGCAACCATTCTATTACAAGTATCAGTTCTCCACTGAAGTTTAGCTGTCTCAGAACCTTATATTTTTGATATTTAAATGCCTCCTCAACCCTAACATTTTCTTATTTTTATATGAATGCAGAATCTTTTAAATTAAATGCAATCTTAAAGGCTGGATTTACTTGAGGTAACTTTTAATTTATTTTTGATGTGATTTTCAGGCATCTTTAGATGCTCCCTGCATTTAACTAAAGTACACATTACTCAGAAGACTGAATTTAATACTTGAGAACAGAGACAAGCACCCAAAAACCCTCCAAAACCAAAGATATTTCATAGGCAAGAGGGTGCTGTATTTGATCTATTGAGTCTCAGATTTGTCAGTGTGACTATCAATTTAGAAAGTACTTATGTACACAAATACTACAGTTTAAGCACTTCCAAAGCAGTTGGGTAATTTCAGAGCCTAAGTCCTTTTTTCAAAAGTCATATAACAGCCTTGGTGGAAGCCTTCACTTTGCTCATGGCCAGCTGTCACTCAGCTGTTAGCCGTGGACTTCCTCCTGACAAAGCTTCCAGGTTGCTTTGGAGAGCCCGGTGACTTCATTTTTATTACAACAAAGACCAGCCTGTGCTTGGCTGTTGGGTAACAGCACACCATAACACAGGTACTACATATAGTTTCTGTCTTAACAAAAACTCTGGAGTAGATTTTCCATAGTTCATGTACAGTTATCTTCTTCCAGAATACTTCTGAATGCAAACAGCATATGGGCGGGGGGGGGAGTCAGCATCTCTTACTGACTCTGCATGGTTCAAGAAGGTGACAGAGTCTCCATATATATGTGTGACTTTTGGGCACACAGAGAAGAGATAAGCATGTAGAATGATTACATGGGCTGCAAAAAGTCTGTGGAAAAATACAGAGTATATGAAGTATATTTTGATCAAAGTGTCAGGGACAGACACTGCAGGTGTACAAGCTTTATTTAAAAGGAGAAATATTAGTATTTTTCTTTTGTTTAAGCAAAAGTGGCCAGTGAGTGCAGCTTCCCTCCAAGGGGCTGAATCACCACTTCCTGTCAACTTGTTAGCACTAACACATCACATCAGAGCTACAGCTCCAAAGCTTCAAACTGCTCCACACAGGCCAGCTTCTGTTTGTACAGTGCAGTCACTGAGCAGCAATTCAGCAGTGTCAATACTGGTGTCTGGAGCTATTTTTAACATGCACTGCATTGCCACGAATCAGCCTTCTGGTCTTCTACTGTAATCAGTTTAGCAAATGGCGCATTTAGCTACTTCAACTATATATATACACACACATATATATATGCATGGTAGGCACTCAGTCTTCCATTTATTGTGCCAAATGATGAACTCATTGAAAGGATGCATTAAATAAGCAGAAAACAAAAACATTGTTTTTGTTAGAATCCTCAGAACAGACATTGTAGAATTAAACCAGAGTCCTGTGGTTGTCAGGGACACTAGAAAGTCAATTTTATATGTGCATAAATAAGGGAAGTTTTGCTTAGTCATTCATCAATCAGTGGGTCATTTCCTATATATGGGCAAAAGAAAACAGTGGTTAAAGGGTCTTCTCCACAGTTTAGATCTGTATGCTGATTTAGATCAGTCTGCAAGGCATGTGGTAAAACTTTATGAATTTTACAGTTCTTGTAACAGAGTCATGAGGCCAGTTCACACAAGTTTTTACCCACAACACATGGAAGTCTTCATCTTGCAGATTTTCCAATATTACAAAAGCTTAAAGAATGTTAATGCTGAATTTGTACATCAGCAATGTTTCTACATGGAGCTAAAGGTACATTTTAAAAGCATCACAGACTTCATTTGGAGTTTTTAATTAGACTACATAGATGTAAAATTCTTTCATTTTAGCATTTGCACAGAGTAATAAACCCATTATATATTAGTTGTATAATTTCAGGCAGTGCCCATGGACATTACAATGATAATATATTGATAAATAAATTAGGAAAAGTTTAAAGGAAATCAAAATCAGATTATCACTCTAGCATGTCTTATACTATCTTCTGTCATTGCTACATTCATTTACTTTCAAAACTCCAAACTAATTTTGACTAAATATATTTGGAAATATTTAACGATCTAAAAGCAATATTTAGTCACTGTGGAAATAAAAGGATTTTTAATATTTAAATATTTAGTGGCTGAAGTGGTCTGGGAATGCAAATCAGGAAGAATACACACCGGCAGAAGCAAACTCCCCCCACTTAAGAGGGGTAGGCCGATCTGGCCTCCAGGACCTTGTGCTCACCAGCTGCTTGGGCTGTGTCCTGAAGTGTCCCTGTCTCAGGAGCCTGGGGGGCTCTTCCTGCACCAGGGCTGCTGCTGTGTGACACCAGGAGCTCCCCTTCTGCAGTGGTGGTAGCTGTGACAGCACTGACTCTAGACTGTCTGCTGGAAGTGCCTAAAACCCAGCAGCTCTAAGATGTCCCAGGCTTCAACCCCTTTGTGCTCCAGAATGAAGGTCTCCTTATTCTGACAGCCCCAACACATCCGACAGCCCCATATTGATGTCTTAGGTAACTCAGGGTGTTTTAAAAGGCACTGGAAGCCTCCACATAGGAAACAGAATTTCATCCCAAAAAACACTGCATGAGCAGCCTCTGCTCTGATTCTGGCTTGCTTCTAACTGTAATCCTCATATGAGAGAGACTTCAAACAAGGAAAGATGTGGGTTACAATGTGAGATGCAAGGAAGACATCACTTGTTAACAGGTCAGACTGATGTTCAGATAAGGTATTTCTAAACTGTCTGTAATACCACAAAGCTGATTGAATCTATTCTGAAAAAAAATCCACATGATGACAGAAAATTATGTGTAATTCTAGCTAAAATAATGGACTCTCTTCCACTGAAGCCAAAGGGTACTGCTGGTTTCAATTGGACAGGACTGGTTTAAGATGGAAGTGTGGGAATTAATGCTGAATGCTTTCTAGTCTGTTGCACTTTTATTCAGACTCATGAGAAAGAATATTGTTAGCTACAGGTAAAATGTTAGGAAGATGGGACATATACTAAAGTATTTTTATTTTGTACCAACAATCTATTCCAAATTTAAGAAATAAAATTTGGAGAAGTTTTGTAACACAAAAAGAGTATAGGAACATGATGAACTTAAAGGAGGAGAATGATGAACTAAAAATAATTCAGAAGTAGGAAAATTTTATACATTTGAACCCACTGAGGCAATATGTAAATATATATATGACTCAAATCTTAGGGTGCAGACTCACTGAAGAATATCAAGAATAATTTCAAATATATTGTGCAGAGTTTAAATATAGAAGTATATTTTCCAGAAATAGTTTTTCTTACTACTGAGAAGAATAATGTGGTATATCCCCACTCTTTTGATGTTTAGCTACTGGGTGTAGTTTTATTCTTTGATGTAACACAGACTGTAGTCTTAAATTCATCCCTTTACAGATAAGAGTTTCATGTAGGGAATACCCAGACTTTTATTTGAAAAAGACAAATTTTAAAAACACATAAACCACCAAGTTCAGCAGTACATTCATGCCTACCTGATAATTAAAGGAATATGATGTAACTTGACTGTATAGTCAAAGAAAGTTAACTTACCTTGTATTTTGTCTCTGTTCAAATTGGAGTGCTTTTATGTTTCCTTCTCTGTATTGCTAAAATATTGCTCACTGTAAAAGAAGAAGCAAGAGAAATTAAAGAGAAGCAAAAATAGAGAAGTTACTTGGAAACCAAAATGTCTAGAATGTCATTACATATTTAGAATGTGAGTCCTTCTAGAGCCATTTACAGATTTCATGCCATCATGGACTCAAAAAGTAATAGCAAGAGATATAAATATTGTAATAAATACAATAACCTCACAGCTATCATAGATTTACTGTGGCCTAAAATTTTACAGAAACAGAAAAAGTAACAAATCTCAGCGCCCCTTACTTAGAATGTAATTCTCCTAATTAACTAGTTGTGGTAAAGAGAATACCTGTTAAAAGCCTAAGACATATTGTGCACAATTTAGCTGCTCTGATTCATGGAAAAGGGAATGTACAGTCATTGTCTTGTTGTTGTTGTTGTTTGGGATGATATTTTCTCTTGGTCAATATTATTTGGGTTTTCAACATGTTTTGTAGCATTCCTGTCTGAAAGCATTACAAAAAATCTTCCACCCAGGTAGAATAGGAAAAAATGTAAGATGTTTTGATATTTTTCTTATGGCATGAACCATATAAACTATTTAATTGCATTGTCACTTAAGCTGTCCCTTCATCCAACTTAAATGGCTCAAAGGCAAGACTTCAAGTGATTTCAAAACCTTTTTAAAGAAATGCCTAAAAATATTTCAGAAATAAAATATTAAAAATGCTTTAATAAGGGAATATTAGAAGCAATATGAGAAATAGGGAATATAGTAGCCCATGGGAAATAGATTGATTCTTACAAGGTCAATACTCAGTAAGGTAAGTATGGACAAGCAAGATGAAGGCTGTGATTGAGAGAACATCCCTCCTACATCAGCAGTACCCATTCTCACTGCTTATTACTCAATTCTGCATCTGAGATTGAATCACTGATTTATGGTTTTTATGAAGTCCTATGGTCTTCCAGACCAGGGAGAATCAAGAGAGCATCTTCTAAGTGCTGTAGAAATAAATATATAAATAACTATGTAACTAAAAAACTAACTCACCTTTAATGAAAAATCGTTCCTGGGAATCTCTTCATCACTTCTGAGAATCTCTAATGTATGTTAATACTTGTACAGTGAATTTTAACTGTGGAAACAAAACATAAGTGGCCTGGAAAATGTGAGTGAAACAATCAAAAAACATCTATATTTTTCATGCAAATTTTGGTTCCAAGCCTTAGAATGGCAACAGCCTTTCCCCCTAGCTAGCTGTCAATAACAGTTCTAAATAAGTAGCTGCAAGCTGGTATCCTGGGTAGAAAACAGCAGCAGCCAGGGGTATCTGCACCAATACATTTGTAAAATGACACAGGCACTGGGAAAAACGTGTCTTCCATTTTCTCTGACTCGTTTTTGAAAGCTCCTCCTTTGCTCCAACCACCAGAGATCAGCAGGCAGAATTTCCTCTGGCTGGTTCTTCATGCTGAGTGTACTTTGTGACTGTCTCCATGCATTATTCTAGTTGATGGAACAGTTAGAACACATCTGAGAAGCTATATTATTGCTAGTTCTGAGGGAAAAAACAATGAGACAATATGCTGCTTATGGGGATGAGGGCCCTGCTCTGTCATGCTGCTGTCCAACTGAAGATTCTCAAGGTACCATTACAAGAAGCCAGGCTCTCTGGGTGTCAGTGAGCTAAGACTGCAGAACTGGTAAGGAGAGTTGCAGCAGCACACAGCCATCTTTCAGCTAACATCCTACAAACAGCAGCTGCCAACAGCAAATTAGTTGATGGCTCTGAGCTGAGGCAGCGAGCAGGGCTTCTCACAGCACAGCGTGTTTGAGGTGTGCTGTAATTGGGGTTTGGTAGGTGTGCGGCAAATTCAGGAAGAGCAATTTGCACCTCCTTGTGCCAGAAACGGAATGAGTCAGATCCTCGAAGCTTCAATTTCAGCTTTGCTGCTGCCTCCTCATTGTTCTGACTAATACAATGATTTCATACCCAGCTAAGTATGGTAAAAGCCAGCTGCATGGCCTCTAGGTCGGAGCCAGCTCATGCTGGCGTCAAAGCTAAAAGACTCCCACAGATTTCAGGGGAGCAGCTGCAGGCCACTCCAGCTACCTGTAAGCAAAATTATTAACTGCACTAAGAAACACACAAATCAAGATACATTTAACAATACAGCACACTGCGTCTGAAGTCATTAGCATCTCAGTTCTTAGGTGTCAAATTTGAAACATCTGAAAAAGGCCGGAAGTTCAGAAAGAACAAAGCAGATGGACATAAGACTTCTAATATATTAAAACCCAAGAAACTTAAAATAGGTAACAACTTTAAATGCAAGTCTAACTCTCTAAACATATGAAAAAAAGCATTAGAAAAATGCCCTGTATGGTTTTGTGCTCAGATGTCCCCAGTTACAGTACGTCCCAAATGCACTATGCTGTGAAAAGTCCTGCTCACTGCCTCAGCACATACTCATCTAACACCACAGGATCAGTGTCCTGTGTTAACGTGGTATGACCTTGGTCCTGGGCAGTGGGCAATACTGAAATCTCTGTCTTTCATGAGACTTTATATACACACTGGCACTTTTCATGGTCAGCTTACACATTTACAGAATACAGGCTTCTTTCCAATTTATTAATTACTTACTACAATTAAAGTATTTCAAAAATCATTTTTACTAATGGGTAGGATGTTTTTTCCTTCTGTTTATAAATTAACTTTAGTAATTTGTGAAGAACACAGAGGGTGAAACGACTTAAAATAACATTAACATTTGAAAGATTTAGTAGCAGTTTTATTTCCCTATGTTCTCCCACAGGAACCACGACTTGGCAATCCATTTGATAACTGTTTTTCCTTCTGATCTTGTGTAAGCCAAAACCTTGGTCTGACAAATGATATTGTGAGAGCAGTTATCTAAAACTGCCTGGAGCTCTGGCAGAATCAGGCCAAGGGCCTTGATGCTAACCCTGCAAAAGGTAATGAGGGTTTGCAGCTGGCTATTGACAGAGTAAGATTAGATTTAGTTCTGTAAGGCTTTGTAACTGCGGAAAATGAATACCTCATCATTTAGTAGTGTTCCTAGTTAGTCCACAACATTTTTTCTCAAAAGGTGAGGATAAGGTCAATGGTGAGACCCAAAAGCTTCTCCAGAAGAACTGCAGGGAGAAAGACCAGGGTAATTTGACACAGAGGTCAGACTTTGTATATACTTGCTGTACAGTATTCTGTAGTCTCAGAATAGTGCAGCTGACAGCTAGAATCCCTCCTTTCTAACAGATGTCAGGTGTATTTCAGTAAATATCAAAACCACGGATAGCTTTCTGAGCCTGATGTGAAAACCAGAGATTCTAAGGTTTCCTGCATGCAGTTTGTAACCTCCTTAGAGGCTCCCATTACCAGCCTTGCCTGCCTATCAAGCACTACTCGCTTTTTGGGTCAAAGAGGCATCAAAATGGGGTCAGAGGACGAGCTCATTATTTCCTGTCTGCTCAGCAGTCTGCTCCCAGTGCGTTTCTTGGCTCCTCTCTGACGAACACGGCATTGTTTGTGAAACAATGTCATGTTTTAATGATTTGCGAAGTACTATGAATCGTGCATATTAAAGATATTCAGCAAGCATTAACAGCTATTTAGTGCAGCAAAGTTTTATAGAATTTCAAGGATATAGATTAATTATATGTTGCACAATAAGCGCTCATTATAGTGGGCTTACTTAAGCAGCCCATCAAGACTTCAATAATTGGCAATAGCATGAGAGAAATTAATATACGATTAAAAATATTTTAAATCTAATTTGCTACATCTGAAGTAGCAATATTTTCAGATGGATCTTAGTTAAAGTACATAAAATAAGTATTAAAAAGCCCAATGTATCCTTGCCAAATAATTAAACTTCCAGAACCCGTAAGGTGTCTGACCCCAGCGTGACCCGCTGCCACTGCGCTGGTGTCACCGCCGTCATTCCCGCCCCGCCCGGATCGCCTGCCCGGTGTGTCACGTCTCATCAGCACCGGGCACACGGTGCGGAGCTGCTGCTCCCGGCCGGCACCACCGGCGGCCGAGGCTGTTCGGGTTCCAGCTCCCGCAGGGCCCGGGCGCGGCCGGGACGCGGCGGCTCCGGGAGCAGCCCCGCCTGAGGCGGCCCGGCCGCTGCGCCACGGCGCCCCCTGGCGTGGCGGCTCCGCCGTGGCGTCCTCGCCGGCCCCGCGCCCGGAGGGAGCACCGGCCCCGGGGCGGGATGGCGGAGAGCACCGGCCCCACAGCGGCCCCACATAGGCCCACAGCGGCCCCACAGCGGCCCCACATAGGCCCACAGCGGCCCCACAGCGGCCCCACATAGGCCCACAGCGGCCCCACAGCGGCCCTACATAGGCCCTACATAGGCCCCACATAGGCCCACATAGGCCCACAGAGGCCCCGCAGCGGCCCCGCAAGGGAGCACGGTCCCCACACCGGGATGGCGGGGGAAGGGGTTGCCGGAGGCGCTGGAACATTTTTATTTTTAGGGACAGTAAAACGTTGTGGTCACTGCTCCTTGCAGGAAGCCTCATTACGCTAATTATAGCTCCTCATTAGAGCCGCATTACATTTCTGTAAAGAAATACATTAAAAGATACAAAGTGGCAGAAATGCCAGGTCAATAATAGTATAAGCTGAATAAACCTTCCCTTTTTGAATAAACCTTGAGAAGACGGTCTGCAATATTCAACCTAAATCTCAGTGCACCTGGTCGGCAGAAATCATCATCATCCCAGTGTCAGGAGCATGTTAACATTTCAGATCACAAACAAAAAGTGTTTCTAAAACGATGTTTTAGAACAATCATTTCCTTCCTTAACATATAATGAAGTTGTATTAAAATAATATTCGCATTCCCTATTAAAGCAACTCTGCAGATGACCAGCAGATTTTGATTAGAGAACATGTAGCAGTTTGTTTTTCCATTGCAGCCACCACAACAGGAGGACCAGCGCCTCCGAACTCTGCCTGGGCCACCAGCAGCAGCAGCCGCTGGAACTCGAGTCCATTTTGAAACCAGGGTGAACAGCTGGCTCGAATGAACGCCTGGGAGCCCACACCCTCGCTCTCCCTCAAATAACAATGTTCATTGCATTCTTATTACACTGAAAGGAAAGCAATAAGCATTTGAGAAAACAACATCTACAGGCTGGTGTGTGGGAGGACATTACGATGTTATCCTGTCCAGCAATCTTTTACTTCTCTCTCACCATTTGATAATAAAAACAGTGACTGGACAAATATTCCTTTCACACTTTGCTCCTCTGCTTTTTGTTCTCCGTCACTCTCCCTAAAATAACACAAACTAACCGAGCTGGTAATAGTTTGTCAGATTCCAGAGTCTGGGATGCATTTTTGCCAGCCTATCTCTATCTGGACAGAAGAGCAGAGCTGCTGCAGTAGCCACAAAAGCACAAAAGAGGTCCCGTACATCCCTCTGGCTCCTCTCATGCTGGAGGAGAATTATGGCTATGGGTAGGAGTCCATACTGACACTTCTGCCATTTCTCCTGTGTCATCTCTGCACACTGTTCCATCCCCCTCTCTAAATTTCTGTGCTACTTAAAGTAATTACAACTCGAGTGACTCATTACACCACAAGTCTTGGAGTCACTCCCCCATACAAGAAAATAAAAGCTCTCCCTCTTTTCTATGAGATCCACTTTCTGCTGGTATTTGAGTGAGATGGTGGCAACCAGACAGAGCTGTCATCCAACACTTCTTCTCAAGTAGCTTTTTACCCCTTAGTGACTTGGTAGGAACAACAAATACACAAACTGAAATGAAACCGAGCTGGAATGCTCCCAGTGACACACAGTGCAAGGCACTCTCTCTGAAAGATGAAGACTCTGAAGTTACCTACATGTACATCATCTTTCAGATTCCCTGGAACTGACAGCTTCCCATATACTTGTGTGAAGTTTTATATGGCAACAATGAGGGGAAAGGAAAGTACTAATAGAGAAAGCGAGGTAACAAAAACAGAAAATAGAAAAATAGGCTAAAAAGAAGCTCAGCAGCAGAGTTAGAAATCAAACTTTCCCCTGAAAACACCAACAGGAATCTAGCCAAGAAACAATGGTCTTTGTATACTTTGGAGACTAGAAGAGGAATAATTAGAGGCACATCTTATTTAATCAGTAATACATAGGAAGTATTTTCTAGCATCCTAATTATGGGTTTAGTCCTGTAAATCTTTACTTGCATAAGAAGTTTGTACTTGCAATGAATACTAAATGCTTGGAATATGTTTATGCTGTTCTTTAAAAATTTGTTTATTAAGAGACTGGAACAAAGCAGTAGGTTGTAGCATCTAATTATGGAAAAGAGAATACACATCACATCGAAGTAGCACTCCCTTTCTTCTTTTAAGGTGAACACCACAAATGCTGAAAATATTTGGATTAAAAGAAAAAGTTTGTAATTCAGGTACATGTTTTTTAAACTGAGGATCAAGCTGGCAAATACCAACAAGCAAGCTG
>PYHW01009614.1:3150497-3169199 GCA_013186435.1 Turdus rufiventris
CTACAGCATACAACTTGTGAAGATATTTAGAATAAGTTGGGCTTGGTTTGCCTTGGTTGGCCTTCTTTGCCTTCTGTCAGAGGAGAAAATAAGTGAATATCTGACAACCATCTGAAACTACCCAAAGGGGAGTGGCAAAGATCATTGAGCTGGACTCTTCTCAGCAGCAGTGAATGGCAAAATCAGAAGGAAAGATCACAAGTTGAGCCCTTGGAGTTTGTGACTGGATGCATGTGGTTGTGCTACATGCATGGGCTGGTGCTACACAGGAACATACTGCCCAGAAAAGCTGGCCAGCCTCTGTCCTTGAAGGCTTTCAAGGGCAACTTAAGCAAGGCCACAACTGACCTGCAATACCACAGGTCACAGCCCTGCTTCAACTAGAAAGTTGGACAGGGTGGACCACAGAGATCCCTTCCAACCACCACTTCTAGGACTATGCTGCCACAGTGACACCCAGATGGTAAAGGAAATTGAGTTATCAATTCTTCCTACTTCTGCCTTCTTTCCTCTCTCCCTCCATTCCTCTTTTCCTCCAAGTTCTATTATGACATCTAATTACCTTTATGTTTAAGGGACTAGTAAAATGTCCTTCCTTTTCAGTTTGGGTTACTCTGTTTGACATTCAAGCATTTTACACAGTTAAGATTTCTAAGGCACCAGAGTCTGTCAGACTTTGTTTACCTCTTATTTTACTGGATCAGGCACCTTATTCTTCTTAGCTAAAACCTGCAGACTATTTCTGGTACCATAGGATTGTCCTTTCCATTCTTACAAAATGGACTTTTTTCCTTACTGAACATAATTCGTACTCCTGCTGTTAGACCTGCACAGTTTAATGGTTACAATTCAAGTAGATCCACACATACTCATCTTCCCAAGGGACAACATAAATCCAACACTATAGCCCAGAATCACTGTGGAATGTATATGAACCGAAACTGCTAAAGCAGTATGGCACAGCTGAGAGAATTCTCCATCAGATCAAATCTCTGTTGGCACAAGGATTTAGGCACACAGGCAGCATATCAGGTACTGGAGGCACTGCGTTAACAGCCATTCAAATCTGTTTCTGTGGCAGACTTATAAAGGATGTTGGCATGTTAGATAATTCATAAATCCAAGTGTATGTGTCTCAAACTTGAGTAATAACACTGGTCAATAAGGAGCAAATTTCAAGTGCCAAGTATCTAGCATTAAGCCTTTTAAGAAGCCAGACTCCAGTCAAAAAGCTAATGCCAAGCCATAAATAAAATTCTGGGATACCTGTGCCCATACGCTGCTGGGCAAATTATTATTGTAAAAGATGAAATAACCAGGGAACGTGTGTGCTGTAGAATGACACACATTTGCAATGCACTAGCACAGTCTTTTTAAATGGAAATCTGGTTTTGTTTATGGAGACATAAATAAACCAAATCACAAGTGTCTGACACTAATCTAGTTATTTATTCTACAAAAGGATTTATTTTTGAAGACTACAATGCAAAGTGGTGTAAGTTTTATGTAAAGACTGAAGCCCTAGCAATAGCTCATCGTCTGCTGCACACTTGAACCCAACCCAGACAGAAGTGCTTCATATTGATATATTTGATCAATTAGATCCATAATGGAACAGCACATTTTTTATTGAAAAAGACACATCAGACTTGCATTTGTCAGCAGATGGAGGAAAGAGTCCAAGTAAAAATGTAAAAAAAATATATTTTAAAAGCCCCAAATTCGTATTTTTAACACTCTTCAGATAATTTCTTCTGTAAGAGATTCCGTCCCACATTTTGCACATAGGCAGTATGCGTAACACCATTAAAACATTCCTGTTGGCCTCTCCTCATTTTGTCTTCTCTCAAGATACTTCTTATATTTTCTTGAACAACTTTCATTTATAGCACTCAGTGCACTGCTAGGACATCCAGAATCTCTGAGAATGAAAGTGATGTGTGGTGGCATAGAGTCACCTTAGCCTGGGTGTATTCACTGCAAATAGAACAACGAATTGCAGAATGTAAACTTCATTGGTCAGGTTACTTAGAAAGATCCAACTGAGGAGTGAATTGTGGTCTGAAAAAGTAATGTTTCTTTGCAGCTCTTCTCCCAAGCTTTGAATATTTTGGAAACTTATTTAGGGTGCAAATAAGGTACCATACAGTGAAACTTCCCAGGCTGCATTGTCAGGGGGGTTTGGATACATAAATTCAACCACTCTGAAATAAACATATTCAAGGGTCGCTAAAATCTCGATATTGGCTGATTTTATTGGATCATATCCTCCAGCTCTCTGGGATGTAAATTTCCGGCCATAACCTGTGCAGCAATAAACTTCATTCAGCCACAAGAGTGTGCATGTGAGAGGATTGCAAATCTGCTCTGCCAAACCAGAATTAGCCGGTATCGCAGGAATGAAAGAGCGTGGAGATTTGAAATTGCAGAGAATGGAGACAAGGCGGTGCAGAGGACGAGCTGCCTGGGGGGCAGGCGGCCCCAGACCAGTGCCGCACTCTTATGGAAAATAAGCCCCAGGGTGGCGAGCAGGGGCGAGGCTGAGCTGGCGCGGGCGCTGAGCGGAGCCGGGTGCAGGTGGACACCGGAGCCCGCAGCAGCTCCCGGGGTCCCGGGACCAGCGCAGCGCCGCGGCTTGGGCTGACAGCGGGGCTCGGCGCCAGGGCACGCAGGGACCGCTGCGCTGGAGGAGCTCGACGCGGTGAGTACTTCGGGAGGGGCCGGGAGCCACCACACAGCACCGGCACCGGTGCGGGAGGGGAACGCGGAGCGGCCACGCCGCCTGCGGCAGAGGTGCGCTGGGCTGCGCTGGGCTGGGCTGCGCTGGGCTGGGTTGGGCTGTCCCAGCGCGGGGCTCCCGGGGCCGGGGGCGGCGGCCCCTCGGAGGTGCGGCGGGCCGGGAGCGCGGCTGCCGCAGCGGGGTAACTCGCGGTCATCCTTTGTGCACGGCGGGCGGGCGGTGCCGCGGCCGCGCCGCCTCCCGAACGCCGCCCCCGCCGCCCGGCCCCGCCGCAGCCCCCGCGGGCCGAATCCGCACCCCCGCCCCGGCCCCGGGCTGGCCACGGCCGCTGCTGAGCTGTGCCTGCTGCAGCCCCACGGCCCTGGCGGTGGCGGCCGTGCCCGTCCCAGCTCTGTTTCGCATAGGTGAACCCAACTGGAGCGCTGGGAAGGCGCCGCGTGTGAAGCTCCCAGAGCTGTTCTCTCGGGAGAAAAAAGTACATCCTCTGCCTTCGGGCTGCTCCCGAAACAGGCTGTAAGCCTGTACAAAATCGAGGTGCCCGCTTGAGGCAAGCTGCCCCTTCCCTTGGTACCAAGGAGAGAAAACTGTCCGCTGTGAGAGCCAACTGCGCTGTCCCCGGGGCACCACGCGTGGGTCACAGCGGGGCACGGCAGCAGCGAGCCCGAGCAGGGCTTGGGGAGCATCCCTCCGAGAGGGGCAGCAGGGCAGCACCCCCCGTCTGAAAGCAAACTTGTGACCCTGGCAATTAGTTTAGCCTTCTAAACATTTAATTCCCCTGATTGTATGTTCCTTTCTGGACACGCATTTTTATGCATTGGGGCTCTGGCTGGCAGAGGTGGCCGGTGTCCACATCTCTGTGAAGTCGCTGACAGCTGAAGGGTTCCGCATGCTAGCAAGGTGAAGTCAGAGTGCTGAAACTGATGACAACCAAAATAAACCACGTTTTCAGCAGTGTTTCGTCTGTATGCCTTCAGCTACCAAATAATTACATGTGTCATGTTTACTGGGAATATTACAAAGTAAAACTCATTACTAGTTGTAATGCATTTATGAGTTATCTGTTGGAACTGCCTTTAAAGTACCATTTTATTCTATAGTTTTTAACATGGAGGCAATCAAATACTGGAAGAAGTTGACCAAATATATGTAAATTATTAATCATATGGACTTTTTATAGCAAGAGCAGATGTTTTTCAGTGATCTAGTTAAACCACAAGCTAGAGAGCCACAGTTCCACTGATGGTACATGGAACTTGGGTGTTTTGCTGCTAACTTAGGTTTTATTACAGCACCTGCATTTGTCCCTAAAATAGCTCATGAGTCAGGTTTTAAAAAAATGCTCAGCATCTTTGCAAGCACTAATGCTTGGGCCATTTTTCTAAGAGGTCTGCATACTTTGTGTGCATATAGTCTAAAAAGCTTTTCTGGGAAAAAAATCATCTTGCTCTATTCCAGGTGACCAAATAAGAACCCAGATTCTCCTGCCTTTAAATGAAATTCCTTCTGAGGGGCTGTATTCAAACACTATTACTATGAGTGAGTCTTCCCTGCCTTGCTTGCTGGGCAAACTGGCTGGCTTCACAAATCAGCTGCTGCCATTTTCATTACAGTTTCTGTAGGATTTCACAATTGCAAAGAGTTCATTTGGCTCCTCTGCATTTCATGAGCCTGTTCTTGGCAGTGCTGTGTGGCAGGTAAGTGCCTTTCTGCTGCAACAGGCCATGGGACAATCAGTCAGTCCTGGGGAGGGGATCCAGCATCCAATCCTTGCTTTATCCACAGACAGAGAGTCTGTGCAGTTATTGGACATGACCTCCCCTGCTTTTGAGTGTATTCACTCTGAACTTCTGACCTTAGTGAAAAGTTACTAGTGTGAAAGTAATAATAAGCAAGAAATCAGTTCAAATGGAAAATATATGCATTTTCTGAAGATTGTGGGGGTTGATACAAGCATGACATTAACTTGAATCCACTCAAGCTAAGTCAGTTCTGTCAGCAAGACTGCCAAGAGGAGTGTCATAACTTTGCACTAAATATCAATTATTTTTCTTCAAATAATTTAAAATATGTAAAAGATGTGCCTATTTCCTGTCCAAAGAAGAACATTTTTGTATCCAGTATGAGGATTCAGGTGCATTCTGCACAAAACCAGTCAAAAGTGTAAGAGAGAAAGGTGAGGCTTTACATTTAATCTTGACTCTGAGTCTTCAGTTACATAATTTTGTATTCCATTATCTAAGATGCACTGTAATATCCCTCATCCATTTTCATTAATCTTATGCAGAGCATGTGCAACAGCTTGCGATTTTCCTTCATTCTGCCTCTCCTCATTATTTCCATTAGCATGATTATTCACTGTGTTTATCACCTTTTTGCACTTAGGCTCTCTCTGCCTTGTGAGTGGGCTGAATACTCTGTAAGTAGTCCTGTAACCTACAGCAACAGAGGATCTGGCTCCAAGTACATTATTAGGAAAGGGTTGAGATGTCATCTTTAAGAGCTACCTTTTACAGAGGGAGGGTGAGGTATAATTATGACTAAGGCTGTCCTCTTTCATTTAATTAATAATATAATTTAATAATAGTGACCAGGCTGTCCTTTTAAAAAACCAGTCTGCACCACTGCATGACTCTGACTTGTTCCCCTTCTGCCTGTCCTGCTTCAAACAACCTGGAGGACCTCTAGAAGGACCTCTAAGCACTATCCCCATTCTCTCTTTCCCATTTTGGAAAGGAAAAGCCTGGAAAGCAATTCAGTATCCATTTCCACTGGCAACCCATCAATTGATCCCAGTTTATCTGCCTGTGCAGCAAGTGTTAAACGTGCACAATTCTTGCTCTTCCTCACTGTGTCACCAATACCTCCCATGGCCAAGTTAGGACTAATGACAACTTAGTCACTAAAGAACATCCATCTACGAAAAATTTCCTACCAGGCATGCAACACATTTTAGCTGCAGCTCACATATGAGGCAAATCAGTGTGCTCTTGGAAGAACCTACATGCTCAAACTGCCCTTAGTTACACATGATTACCTGCGCTGCAAGGAAAGGCCAGGTGGCACTTGACTACAAAGGGAACTTAGGCAGAAGTCAGGCTGACAGGCTGCCCGTATCAACAGGTGTTCATTGGCATCTGGGGCTGGCCAGCTCTGAATCCAGCTTTGCATTACTCTGGAATGCCCCAGGGCTTTCTCTGTGTGTTTATCTAGCAATAAGAAAAAAAGTAAAACTGTTTGGAAAGGCAGTAACTGGAGAAGCAAAATGTACTCATGTATTTAAAGACAAATTTTCAGTTGGTACAGAATCTGGGTTTGTCTGCTCACTACCTGTTTGCAGAAGTGAGGAAGCCAGCCCAGAGGCACTCATTCTGAGGGCTCACAGGAGACATAAGGAGCTTTTTAAAACAATTTTTGATAACTTTTTCCCCCTTCCACTGTCATGAAGCTGATATTTCTTTTTATTTCTCTGGAGAAGAAAAGACAAAAAACCTACCATCTCTGGTAATTTGTATCAATGCATTTCTAGTCTCCATGGAAACCTATGTGGTGCTTCACAGTTGGGTAAGATTTTAATCTGTTGCAGCATAAATCTGATGAAGGGAAGACTGGATTCTGTACCTTGACTGTTAATCAGTTAAAAGTGGTTTTGAAATTATTTTCACCTTGTGTTTCAATCTTCACTTAGAGTAACAATAGAATAAATCAAAGTAATCAAATTAAGCTAGTGTGGCCTGATCCTATGTACATCAATGCATGTAATTCTGCCACTCAGTTTGATTCTGATAGGCATTGACATTAATTTGGAAAAAAAATTTTTTTTCTAGTAGGATTAAAAGGATTAATACTATGGAAACTGAAAGCATAATAAAAAAGTGTTGCCACATTGATTCTAATAAAAAGCTTTCCAGAGAGGTAGTAACAGTCACTTCATTGTGATTTATGCAAGCAAAACATTTTGAAAATCAAGAATCTTAACTCCTTATCTTTTGCTGCCTTCATTCTTGTTCTTCCACTGCTAAGGAAGAAATACATCCCCAAACTGGTTTCCTCTGAGAAGATGTGGTAACTTCATCCACCTGCTGCTTCAGGATTTCACTTCTTTACTCCAAGCTTTATGAACTTGAACAAAAAGACACATCATCTTACTGGAACAGCAGAAGGTGACACAGGGAAGTAATATACAGAGAGAGACCAGTCTTTTTTGTGACCACAGTCAACCCATGAAGAGTGAGGGCTCTCAGCCATCTAAAAGTAAGTAAAATATATAGTAATGGAAATAATGCAGCTTACTCTCAGCCTGTTAATACTCCTGCATAGACAGTCACGATAGCAAGTTGCACAAATAAATAAATTAATTGGACAATTTTCTAAGCATTTTAGATTTGAACAATAAAGTCACAGTATTCACTGTAACTACATTATACCATGGTGGTGAAATATGATAGTGATTTATGGCATTCATTATAACCAAACTACAAAATCTGATTATTTTGTATGCATTTTTAGGTATTTACTGCATTTGCTTCAGAATACTGTGGAGAAAATGTATGCTAGTCGAGAGGATATTGGATATGATTTTGGAGAGGACTCAAAAGTTGGAAGTAAGCCAACTAAACCTAACCCAAACATTGATGGAGGATGGGCTTGGATGATTGTACTTTCCTCTTTCCTTGTGCACATACTCATCATGGGTTCCCAAATGGCCCTTGGAATACTCAACATGGAATGGCTTGAAGAGTTTAATCAAAGTCGGGGCTTAACAGCATGGGTTAGCTCCCTCAGCATGGGCATCACGCTTATTGTAGGTATGTGCCAGCATCATATTTTAAAACTATATATATTTGCCATTCATCCCTGAAGTATTTTCTTATGGTTGTCTCACGTTGACCTTTTAAAGTCACCAGGACAAATTTTACTAGATAGAGAAAGGAAGCCTGTGACTTTCAGGTCTGGCTAGAATTGATAAAACATGATCTGTGAATCTTGGAGTCCTCCCCATATTCTATCTGTGAGGAGAAAATGTTGAATTCTCACAGTTTTTAATTCAGCTTGGTAGCTGAATGAAAATGTATTTTTTTAGATGTAGTTGGATCAACCCAAAATAATATATGGAGGAAATGTTTGTGTATATATGTACATACACACTTATGACTCCCTAAATTAAGTCTGAAAAAGTTGTGTTTAGATCTGCCTAAAACATTCTACCGGAAACAAGATAAAATGCTTAACTTCTGGTTACTTGTGAAAAAGTATTGCACTCATAGAGCATCAGCATTGGGAACAAGAGTTTTAGCTTATTCCTCTGTTTAAACCATCCCTTCTTCATGGGGCAGCTTTGCAGGTCTTGCAGGTATTTGCTAAGCATTTAATCAATTGGTTGTATTTCTCTTTCCATGATTTTAAGAATTAATGTGAAAAATAGACTGAGTTGCACTAGTTGCCTGATGTTTTAACATTTTATTAACATTAAGAAAAGGTGAAAAATTATTAGAGCATAAAGAATTAAATAAATAATTTATCATTTCTTTCATGTTTTTTAACAGGTCCTTTTATTGGTTTATTCATCAGCATGTGTGGGTGCCGCAGGACAGCCATAATTGGAGGGATATTGAATGCCCTGGGTTGGATACTGAGTGCCTATGCCTCAAATGTGCACTACCTCTTCCTCACCTTTGGAGTGACAGCTGGTGAGAGCTGCACTAATGTTTGAAGGTTCTTTCAATTATTTTTGATTTCTTTGAAGCTTATCTGAATGAGTAAATAGGGAAGGTAGACTGTAAAGTTTTTCCAGCCCTGCTTTCACACTTTTTACAGCCTGTCATCTTTTTAGGAAATCTATTTACTCAGTGGATTGGGCCCAGTGACTTCTGTTGTCATTTAAATTTACCATGTGAAGGTGATACTTTTATCAGTTTCACCCAAGTGAATACATTAGAGGACATTTTTAATTAGGGGAATTACTGTAACCCAAACTTCGACAAGTAAAATTTAAAGATTAATTTCATATCTAGCTAACTCCTCTCTTTGTCAAGGGAAAGAATAACAAATATTTTCTCCAGAAGTTGCTCCACATCAGTAAAATACTGGATTATGATAATTCTGCACTTCTTCAAAACCCATTTTAAAGGGTGAAGTGGGTTGCAGCTGGTAGGCAGCTAAGCTGCATGCATCTGCTCACTCACTCTCCCACAGTGGAATGGGGAGAGAATCAGAAAGGTGAAAATAAGATAAACAGAGTTTAGTAGATAAAGCAAAAGGTGAATGCACAAGCAAAGCAAAGATAAGGAATTAATTCACTGCTTCCCACAGGCAGGCAGGCAGGCAGGCATTCAGCTGATTCCAGTAAAGCAGAGTTTGGTCATATGTAACCATTACCTGGGAAGACATTGCCACAACTCCAAATGTCCTCCCTTCCTCCTCCCTTCCCTCAGTTTTATTGCTGAGTACAGCATCTCATGGTATGGGATGTCCCTTCAGACAGCTGGGGTCCCCTGTCCCACTGCATCCCCTCCTAGCTTCTGGTGCTCCCTCGCTCATGGGGGGTGAGAAACAGAAAAGGGCTTGATGATGTGAAAGCACTGTCCAACAACAGCTAAACCACACCTGTGGTAGCACAAATCCAAAACACAGCACCAGGAGAGCTGCTAGGGAGCAAATCAACTGTACCCCAGCCTCATTTAGGATAATGCTTGGGGCTGAATTTCATACATGGACTCTAATAACAGTTACTCATATTGTATCAACAACCACTAATAGAGTAACTGATATTGCTACAATTTTTAAATCAAAATTACTGAAGTAATGTTTTGTCATCTTAATGAAACAGATGTTTAGAAAATCTTTTGATTTGTGTAAGAGACCAATCAAAATGCAAAAAGACATGGGTTTAGGCATCTTCCTTCAAAACTAACAGATCCTTAGCACCCTGATGCTCAGTGTCTAGCAACATGTTTCTTATGAAAAAATTCAGTTACTTAAATAAGTTATGTAGAGGAACCCAGTATTTAGTACTTAAAGCACCACTTCATTTTATTTGCTGTTCATTTCTGAAAAGAGGTACTGATACTAGATATGAAACAAAAAGGTGTAAGTTATTAATGTAAGAAATACAAAATTTGAACTTTAATTACTATCTGGGCATCACTGAGCAGTTCAAGAGGCTTTAAAATGTTACTCACTGCACAGATAACAGTTATGTTTGCAAATGAAGCACTGTCTATGTTACATTTACCAGAGGGAAACATTATGAAAAATAGGGATTGTTTGCAATACTACTAATAGCTTCAGTACTCTGCATTCTCTTAAACCATCCTTTCATAGAATTTCATAGAAATCTACAGAATTTCTAGACATAAATTTTTATCTAGCTTTCTGGATGGAGAAATACTGAGACTAGCAAATATCATTGTGACGACCCTTTATACCACACCCTAGGTTTCAGTAATGTAAATTGCTGAAAAAAGTACAAGGATCACAGAGAGGATCCTGCCTTTTTCAGAATTTCTGTTTCCATATATATTGAATATAATCATGCAGGCAGGAATCTACACAGTTCTTCTTCAGCCCCTGCTGCTTTTCCCAAAGAGCACATGCAAAACAACAAATGGCAGAGTTTAAATAGAGAATTTAAAGAGGGATGAAAACCATATTTTATGGGGAAAAAAAAAGTCAGAGACAAACTTTCATGTGAGCTGAAGAGCAGGAGTAATTCTGTCCAGAAAAACAGTGTAGAGGTACCTGAAAGGTTCCTTCCAGCTCCTTGAGATCTCTGCTCACTGCTGATCTCCTCAGTCACCCTCACTCCCAGGGAAGTCTCTCCATGCTCTCATGGCTGCCCCTGTAAAGCTGCTGTTCCCTGCAGTGGCTGCCTCTTGCTGCCATCAGCTCTGGGCCTGCACGCTGTGCCTGTGGGGCTGCTCATGGCTGCTGCCTTCAGCTCATCCCTGCCATCCCAGCCTCGCTGTGCCTGTGGGGCTGCTCATGGCTGCTGCCTTCAGCTCATCTCTGCCATCCCAGCCCCGTGTCTGCCCGCAGCCGCCTCAGGCCCCTCACAGCCGGGCCGGCTCCTCACGGCAGCCCCGGGTGCAGGAGCTCTCCTGGGGCACAGAGGCCTCCCCGAGCCCCTGGCTGGGTGTGGGGAGGGACACTGGTGCAAAATAAAAGCTCAATTGTGTATTTGCCTAGGAAAGAAAGAAATACTTCTAACAAGCAAAATGGGGCAGCTCCAGCGAGGGTCACTGCTGTGATGTTGAAGGGCTTTTTTTCAGGCTTTTCTGGAATCACAGCTTTCTCTGGCCTAGCTGCAGCTGCATCATGCTGTAGCTGTGTACAGCTATGCTAGCACTTATTTAGGAAAACTTCTAAGACACAAAACACTTCTGAATTATAATCACAGTGAGTTGGGAAGCATCTTCTGCGTATACCTGTTCCAATCCAAATTCCTCTATGAAGAATTTGCTGGGAGAAAACATGGTGAACTGTTACCTCTAATGATGTGTTTGCACAACTCACCGCTTTCTGCTTGAAGTATACGCCATGAATACCTACCCTGGTTTTTAACTACAGGTGAGGGGTTTTCCACAGAATTAGAGGTCTGCCTTGTAACACTGAGCAGCTACTGTGTGGCCAAAGAGAACAAAGAGAACCAACCTGGAAGGCACCTAAGGTGCACTAACCCCGTGTGCTGACTCCTCAAATACATGTCAGGGTCACTATGGCTCAGCAGTTACTGAACGAGGACAGGAACTCTGTGTGAATCTTCATTGCTGGGGAACTTAGGGGAAAGCAACAAGATGTGCTCCCTAAGCACTTCTGGTCACTGATACCATCAGATGTGGGTATTATAATTGCAGATATTTCAAAATAGTCTGTATCTATGTTTGTCCCCATAGTAACTGTCACTGATTGGTTGTGGGACATTTGTAACTTTCCAGTGTTGTCCTGCTGACCTGGGATAAAGGTTTTATACTCCAGTGTTTAGTTTTTCCAGTAATAAATATCAGTATTGCATTCTCACTGGAATGAGTATTGCAGGTTTTGGAAAACAGTACAAGACAGAAATGAAAGCTTAACATCAGAATTGAGTATTTATTATTGGTTTTACCTCTATGCTTACACAAAAGTTAGGAATAAAACTGTTTTGTTTTTTTTTTTTTTCCCACTGCTTTTTATGTTGTTGGCAAAAAGTTCAGATTTATTTATTTTTTTTTTTTAATAGGCATTGGAAGTGGCATGGTTTATCTGCCTGCAGTAGTCATGGTAGGGCAATATTTTCAGAAGAGAAGAGCACTTGCACAAGGGCTCAGTACCACAGGAACAGGATTTGGAACTTTCCTAATGACTGCCTTACTGAAGTATCTCTGCACTGAATTTGGGTGGAGGAATGCCATGTTCATCCAGGGGGCCATCTCTCTGAACCTTTGTGTCTGTGGGGCACTTATGAGACCACTCTCTCCCAAAGCCCTTCGTGAAAAATATGTGGTGAGAAGTGATAGTGGAGAAAACCAGGCAAAAGCTCTCTCCCATTCTACAGAGACTATAAAATCCAATGGAGTCCTTGGTGAAGAACCAGAGAAAAAAGAAGAGGCAGCAAATGAAGAAGTGCTTGGCAGTGTGCAGCACATAGAAATTGGAGGTAAATCTGGAAGTGGAAGGAGCATGTATGGACTGCGCCTCTTTAAGACAGTGAGCCAGCTGACAATTACAGTCAGGAAGGGCTTTGCACTCTGGTACTCCAGCTACTTTGGTGCTGCATCACTGTTTACCAATAGAGTATTCGTGGCCTTTATCATTTGGGCTTTGTTTGCCTATAGCAGCTTTGTCATTCCCTTTATTCACCTTCCAGAAATAGTCAAGCAGTACAACTTATCTAGGCAGGACAATGTATTTCCTTTGACATCCATTATAGCCATTGTTCATATTTTTGGTAAAGTGATCCTTGGAATCATCTCTGATCTCCCGTGCATCAGCACATGGAATGTCTTCCTCATGGCTAACTTTACCCTGGTCACCTGCATTCTTACTTTGCCACTAATGCACACATACATTGGCCTGGCTGTGGTTTGTGCTCTAATAGGATTTTCTAGTGGCTATTTTTCTCTAATGCCTGTTGTGACTGAAGATTTAGTTGGAACTAAACACCTTGCAAATGCCTATGGCATCATCATTTGTGCCAATGGAATATCTGCTTTGTTTGGACCACCCTTTGCAGGTAAAAAGTTCAAATTGCTAATGAACAGATGTTTGTGTAATGGTGTGACTCTTCATATTATTAAACTTTCTGATGCTATAACCATGTGTAGTTAACGAAATCACAGCTATTCCAGAATGGATATAACACTGAGCTTTACATTGTACAGATTTACAGGTCACATCTTCTGGGTTCCAGCTCGCTGCCTTCACATTGCAAATTGCAGTTCTTGGACATAACCCCAAATCTATTACAACTTATCCTTACAATGACCTGTTTCCTTAAAATAGTTATCATACACTTTTTAAAATGAGAAAATGTAACCTATTTTTTCTGGTTTTGTATACTATATGCACTACACATATTCATTCCTTTCCCACACGAAGAAATGGTGAGTAGTTCTCAGGATAGGTAGCTGTTTGTACCACAGCATTACCCCAAGGACTGTGCTGTGTGTTTGGGTGTCCCCATTCCAAACTGCCAACTGATGTGTTGATTTAACTAACTTTGCCTTGCCTTCCTTCAGCCAGAAATACCTGCTTTGGGGACTGCATCGCTCAAAGCCTCTTTACTGCCATCCCCAGCAGAAGGAGTAGTGTATGTGTGCGATCCCTAGAGTTACTTAGGTTTAAACAGACATTCATTATAAATTTCCTCATAGAAAGAGGAGGGGAAGGACAGAAGAGATATAGGTACTGATTGTCAGAACTGTGTGAGACTCCAGCTCTCTTTTATAGAGGTGCTGCTGAGAAGAAAGCTATGAGAAATCTAGGGAGTCATGGCCATGGTCAGCCAGGGGCAGCTCTAGGCTGAAGGGAAGCCAGCAGCAGCATGAGCAGCCCAGGAAAGTGAGAGCTCCTTCTCTCCCCACCACTGGGTGAGCAACACTAGTGAGATGAAAGCTCGCTCAGTGCCCCTTGAAAGCAGCAGTGTTTTACTCTGCCACTTCCCTCAGCACCTCTCAGTCCATGCTAAACCTGTCTCTGTATTTGGGCTTTGGTTATGAAGCAAATTGGATGCAAGTAGCCGATGTAAAGAGAGCTTCTGATCTTGTGGGTACATTGCAATGCAGCCAGTATGGCATGAGGGAGTTTTGCTCATTTGGGTTCTCAAATCTTCCCAAAGTAATGAAGAAGTAACTTTAATGAAGAAGTAGCTTTAATGTGTTTTTGCAAAGGAATTGAGGCTGGAATGAGAGACATTGCAGTATTGAGATTGTATCTCTTGAACAGTGTTCTATTGGTATGTGAGGCTCAGAAACCTATGGGGAATGTGTTTGCTTGCACAAGGCATGGCATTTGAACTAACCAGTATAGGGCATTTTACAGAGGCAGTGTTAGGGAGGAGGAACTGATTGGTTTGGGATTACAAAATATCGATTTTAAAATCAGACCTGTGATAACTTGTTTGCAAAAAATATTTTTCCACAAAGCATCTGTGGATTTGACAGAAATGTCATGAAAGAAATGTGAAGTATTTTTTGTATTTTCTCATAAAATGTACCTTTCTGTCAAGCTTTGTAACAAACATGTTTTGTCCTTATTTTCCAGGTTGGATCTATGACATCACACAAAAATACGATTTTTCTTTTTACATAGCTGGATTGCTATACATGGTGGGAATAATATTTTTACTTATACAACCTTGTATTCAAAAGAAACAGCCAAGAGAAAAGTCTACAGAAGAAGCACAAGTATAGAACAAATTCCAGAAGTTTTTTTACAGAACTTTTTTGTTTTCATGTTTCTCTTGTGTGACAGTATAAAAATGTTTTTATTATAGAACCAACCACATTTAGCTGCACTTAAGTGAAAACTAAATGTGCTCCATAATGCTTATAAATTATTGGAAATATGCTTTTAAAATTAGTTAAGATATTTTACTTTAGACCACCAAATACAATGATTAAAAGCCAACTGCTAGTATTTTAATATTAGAACAATGCTAGGAATTGTTACTCTTGCTTCTCTTTTAACTTTTCACCATCAAGCATTGGTGAAAATCCATTGACTGCAGTGCAGTTACTCTGATTTACACTAGTCCTATGAGAGAATTTGGTTAGGACATGAAGGATTTATAAAACTCCTTTCTACTATGTATTCAATCTAATGAAAGATTAGTTACTGAGTATAAGAAAATGATTGTATTTCTTGCCCAGCTAGTCAAGTACTGTTGAAATTCTATTATAATAATTCCATTAATTCAGCATACTAAAATTACTATTTCTGTGATGCAAATCTGAAAAAAAGTTCTTATCTATTTCTGAAGTGATTCAATAGGTCCCTTCCATCCCAGTATATTCTGTGATTCTACTTCAGTGATTTTTACTTTTATTTTTTTAAAGTATCAGCTGCATCTAAAGTTGATGCAGCATACCTAGGTTGCATTTTAAATGCTGTGACAGTTAACGCACCTGAACTGAAAAACCCCATGAATGCAGAAACAGGAAACACAGAAAACATGGAAAATATCATAGTGACTGGAAAATGTTTCCAGAAACAGTTTGAGTTCTCTGGCCCCTTTACCTAATTAGAATTATTGTAGAATTTAATAGCATTGCCACTGACTCCTTCCATGGGAATGAACTCTTCTACAGCACACTAAATTTTGTTATAATTTAATTTAATTTAATTGTTCACAAACTCTGTTACATATGAGCAGTTATGTTGCTGCTTGTAATGTACATCATGAACTGACGAAGATGCATCATGTTTGAGAAGTTGATTCACTAGAAAATTAGATATTGCAAAGCATGGAATAGCTAAAGAGCATTTAAAATATTCAAATAAATTTTCTTAACATAATGGATCTGGTAACTAATGCAGAAGGTGATGTATGGTGATACAGGGCATATTTTTTTCAGCTATGAGAGGTGAGTCTGAAGTTAATTTTCCTATCAAATAAAAACCACTGTAAGTTTTCATCCTCTTAGCTTTATGAAAGTTCTTTGCATGACAAATCAGGTTCTTAGTTTAATATTGCTATGTGCTGCTGGAATTCCTTAAAAAGCAATTGAAACTATTCAATTATATTGAAGAACTATTGGGAAACAGTTCAGTATGCAACAATATCAATATCAATATCCTTATCTTCTTTATAGCTGCAAGGCTGGTTAACAAAAAGTTCTGAATGTGTATTGTTCTATATTGCAATTCACCAGCTTCTTAGTGTTGCACTTCTACAACTGTTGGCAGGGACATGCTTCAAAGATCACTGAGATGAGCAAAGTTAAAAAATAAAACCTTAAGAAACCTGAATTACTTTAAGATTTACATCAGTGCAATCATATAGGGTAGTTATGTATGGCCTTTAAAATTCACCTAAGACAACTGAGGTGACACTGAACTGCAACACACGGTGTGAACACACAGTCAGTAACTTCTTAAAATCAGCTTTTGTTATTGGAAAAAATTGCACGTAAATTTTCACATCAGTTCTTTGTTATAGGTTAAATGTCTTCTTGGTGGGAATGCTGCTGGTGGCTCATTTGAGCTGAGTTATCTTTTATTGGTGAAATATATATTGTAGTGATGATTTCCCTCTTATTTTTAAAAGATATGTATCCTTCATACATAGATCTTCACTTTGTCTTTTGTCCAAAGCAACTTTATTTGATATTACAGTAATAAAAAATATTGTTGTTCACTTGTGATATCTGCAATAGATCTTTCTATAGAGGTCCTTACAGGGCCATATCTTGGGAATAAATTTACATTAGCCAAAAATACACTTTCTGTTCATTTATTTAGTACAATATTTTAGCCACATAATTAAATTAATATTTCTCATTATCTTAAAATGAAATAATCACAAAGAGGAAAGAATATATATAGAAGTAGTTCTTACACCTAAAGATAATGTTTCCAGGATATTGGTGTACATTGGTTGTAGAACAAAGAATCCTTAATTTAAATCAGCAAATATTTAAGTATTAAAGTACTGGTTTATAAAGAAACAGAATTATACAAGAACCCTGTATTCATCTTTTTTAATCAATTTATAAAATTCAAGTTTAGTATTTGGCATGTTAAAAAATTGTCAACTCCTTACACTCCTCAAATATGAAACTATTATATCCAAATACTGAAATCACTGTTTTTAGTACTTGGGTCCTAAATCTAGCAAATGGTAAATTACGTATTGATCAGCCTCTATAAATGTCAATGCCACAGCATCTGCTATAAGCCATGGAGTACATGTAGCATAGCTACAAAACAGAAATCAGAATGAAGAAATACAAAATAGCCACAACCCATTCTATTGAAGTAACTGCTATGATGCTGATTAAAACACAAATTTCAGGATACCCAACCTATTAAACATTTTAGTATTTACATGTTGCTCCTGGTAAGACATTCCTTTTCATCGTACAGTCCTTAAAATTCTGTTTTCCCTAGTTAGGAAGAAAAGTTCATGGGTCTGACCCAATAAACAGCCATACCTTATAACATTTGCTTCAATGGAACATTCAGTTACTTTTTTTGTTCTGAGCACGTTGCTCCTGTCTCCTTTGGAGCTGTAGCTGATATTTGTGTGTGTGAAGGTTCCCAGCCCACTTGCTGTGGGGGCTCTTTCATTTCAGGCGTGGCTGTGTCACGCAAGCTCTCCACAAGAGCTTCCCAGAGAGCATTACTGTCACATAGCTACTCGTTAGAGAAAGTAGAGGCCTGAAATCTTCATTTGGCTTACTCACTGCAGATTATTCTACTCCACAAAATGTGTTTAGACAGCACAGAGGCCTTGTAAGAAGGTCACTTGCAGTGCAAGCTGCCCACGCATTTTGAAAGATGCAGTGGTAATTAAAACTCACAAGAGACCAGCAGAAGTTTTGCCCAGGGTTGCCAGTGCAAGATATCACATNAAAAAAAAAAAAAAAAAAAAAGCAGCTGTAATGCCAGGCATGTACTTTCTTGGTGTGTAATTCATACAGCTGCTCTGAAATCAACCAAGCTGTTTAAGCTGATGCCAAAAAACCTGTTAGGAGTAGAAATCACATCAGAAATACAAATCTGTTTTCAAGGTAAGTAAAAGAGGCCTTGGGGTTTGAACAGAAATGCAATTTCAGAAAACTTTGAGATGTA
Source organism: Turdus rufiventris (assembly GCA_013186435.1). Lineage (NCBI taxonomy): Eukaryota > Metazoa > Chordata > Aves > Passeriformes > Turdidae > Turdus > Turdus rufiventris. The sequence goes on from PYHW01009614.1 coordinate 3,168,508, forward strand.
CTGTAAGGATTAAGCCTGTTTCTCAAGAGATGTTTCCCTCTTTCAGAATGACTCCATAAACAGAATTAGGTGGAAATAATATAAGGAAGGAAAAAAAAAATATGTGATTTGTTAGATGACAGAACCATCACCAAAAAACTTTAGGAAGATACTCTGCGTCATATATTATCTACTCTTTGTAAATTATCCAAGGACATAGAAACATTGATTCTTCCCCCAAATGTTCCACTTTTCTACAGGTGCAGTTGCAGAAGGCTAAGTGCAGCTGTACTCAATGCAAGCGGTAACAGAAATAGAAAAGTGAAAATCCTGGTGTAACTTGTGTTACACATTGCAGATGTAGCTGGACACTTTGAACTGCTTCACTCACTGCCTACAGCAAAGCTGTCTCAGAGTCTTTGTGGTCCTGGTTGTTCTTATGCAGGCACACACAACATCCTAGCACATTCTAGAAGAGCAAAACCAGGAATTATTGGGGGAAATATGTGTAAAAGTGCTGAAATGAAAATGTATGGACCTTTTAAAAGCTCTCTTTACATTTCTGCTTTCTCTGCCTCTCACCAATCTGTTTCACCCATGAAAAAAAGGATACCATGGAGTTAAAAACATATAGACTGTTTTTTAATATTGTATATTTTTATTTCCAAACACAGTGCTCTATAAAGGAAGAAAAGCAAAGCCGATTATCCCAG
>PYHW01009614.1:3169573-3220832 GCA_013186435.1 Turdus rufiventris
TCATTCCCGGCTCTGCACTGTCCCAGCCATTCCCTGGCTGTGGGTTATCCCAGCCATTCCCTGGCTGTGGGTTATCCCAGCCATTCCCGGGCTCTGCACTGTCCCAGCCATTCCCTGGCTGTCCCTAAGCACGGTGACAGAGGCCCTGCCCCGGGGCTCCCTCTGGCGGCCGAACCGCCCCACAGCGCCCGGAGCACGGGCTCGTGCAGAGCATCCGACACGGATCCCACGGGACTGGGGCCGGGACACCGCGCACGAGAGCAGCTGGCTGAGAAAGCATCGGGGAAACAAACGCGGTGCTCACACTGTGGTGTCCACGTTATAACTTCTGTTCATTGTTTCTTTTGACGTAGAGCTCCTTTTACACGAAGTAAGAAAAGCACCTAGTGAACAATTTAAAATCATCTGAAATGCACATCGAAAGCGTCTGGATCTCTTGGAGAGCAGGATTTATGCTCAGAACCTCAGTCAGAGAAATGCCATGCTTGGGGTAACAATACAGATACCCGCTGAGCTCAGCCCACAGTGATGCACAGCACGGGATGGACGCACAGAGCTCCCACACTCCACTTTCCAGTCCTGAGTGGAGACACTCTTCTATTTCCTCTGTTCAGAAATCTGAATACGCTACTCTATAATTCCACAGAAAGCAGCATTCCCGCTTATGCATAAATTAGTCTGGAAATAAAAACTCATATTATTTGGGCCAATTTTTAATTCCCTAAATATACTGCTGAAAGGTGAGAAAGGGAGCATGGCTTTACTTGTTCTGATATATTAAAATAGTACTTTTATTCTTATGCAACTTAAGTCTTTCTAGGATTTCTTTAATTCCAAAATATCCAAGGCTTTGTGTTAAACTAATGAAAAGTTTACTGCCCTCCACAGCACCTTATCCAACTCCACTCACACTCTTCAAATGACAGATGAATTCCAAATATACTGACAAATAATTTCCTGGTCTCTCTTCAATCCATTCTTTCCTCTCCTTTAGTTATTTTTATCCCTTATTCTCCATTCAGTTGTTCCCCAGTCACAATATCAACTGATTTATTTTCAAACTGAAATAAAGCCCAGAACTTCAGCAAACTTATCTACTCCCATCTGGCCTTCATCTCTAAATTAATGACATGCTCTATTTTCCTGTCTTGCCATTTTCTCCTGTGCTTTCTTTGCCCCGTCCCCTTTTCTTGTGCTCACTTGAATTCACTCTCACTAAAGCATCTGTAACGCCTTGGCAGCCACACAATAGGAACAGCAGCACACAGCCACGTCCTCTGGAACGGCCAGTCTGACACAGAACTTTCCTTGAAATCTTGTCCCACATGGCCTCAAAATAATACAAACCCTGTGAGCAATCTCATTGTGATTGGGATGTACTCTGTACATGTCCCACTGTCCATACTACAAGTTTGATCTGCCACTCTGAAGCCTTTCACAGCATATCCAGTTGTCATGACAGAATCAAGAGAACTAAACCTGTTTTTAATTTTTTAACTGCCTTATAAGGTCTCACTGTTGCTAATGTTCTCATTAATTGCTCCACCCAGAAACTGATAGGCTTCATTCTAGGCCTACACAGCACCCCTGGGGATAAGAATAAAATAAGAATAAAAATTTTTCTTTTAAAAATCTTTCTCTTCCTATTTTCCATAAGCTAAAATCTTTTTCTATCCAACCTGAATTACTGCAGCAGCCTTTTTTCAGGCTCTGACAAGGACAGAAAATACAATTTTGAGGTATTCAGACCCACAAAAATAAGCTTCCTACATGATAGCTCTGAATGTTTTAGCACAGACCAGGAAGCTGTAACAATTGACCTCCCAAAGGTCTTTCCAATACATCTTCTCTCTTTTGCACCAACAGATTCATTCTCCTGCAGCTTTCAGAGTACCCTTCCAATATTTTACCCCTCATCTGGCATGCAGAGGTTACCCTTAGCTCCAGTTGCTCAATAATGGCAACTTCTGTTACTCACTCTTCGAAGTTTCAATTCAACACATAAATACTATTTCCCACATTTTCCTGAGAGCTGGGGAGAGCTTCCTAGCAAGTATGCAAAAGTCACCTCTTTCTCCTCCTGTGTTTCTAACAGTTCTTTGCTGCAAAGTCTACAAAAAATATTGGAAAAAATCTCTTTCTTTGTATTCATGTCTTTTGTCAAAGACATAAAATACAAGGAATTTTTGTTTGGTGATGAGTCCAGTATAAGGGGATCCCAGCCTGTGGGTGAAATTTCTAGACACTAAATAATACAAATCATAGCACAAAGCAAAGGTTTCATATTTCCAATACTTAATCCTGGAAGAAGTGTGCAACACCCAGCCATGGGTTACAATGGAATTACCTGGATCACTATGTTTATTATAAAACAAAAGCTTACAGGATAAACACAGCCTTTCTAAGATCAGGCTTTTACTGCAGCCATTCAGTTTGATTCATTTATTTTCTCAAAAAAAGGACAATCCTTATTTACTTGTTGTCTTAAGTAAAGCAGACAGATTGATGATTGTTAAACCAGTGAGATGAATCAAAGCCAACAGGCTGCTCAGCAAAGCTAACAATTTCAATTTGAGTTTTTGGGGTTTAAAATTTTTACTGTTTCAAATCTGTGTGAAACTTGAGAAAGTCTGGCAATATTTTCAAGCTCCAGAAAGGAAATTATGTACAGCAGCAATGGGACAGGAAGCTGTTCCAGGAAATCATAGTTACCTCGGCACAGACTGAGGACGTTCCAGAACTCTGGCACCAAACATTACAGCAATCTGAACTGGGAAAAATGAAACCAAATCCAAGAGACAACAGATTTGTGAAAACCTGAAATTTCTTTCCAATAATCTCAAGTTATGCAGGTACATCTTTTAAAAAATCCCCCAAAACAACAACAAACCAAAAACAACCTGACAAAAAGTCAGCTTATTTTTCCTATGTTTTTCTAGAGAAAATGTTGTTTAACATGACTGTTCAGATTCATTTTTGGATCAACTTTTCCACATACATCTTGATTTTTACATAAAGATGGTGCTATTTACTTAGAGGGAGGTTAGTAAAACAACTGAAAAATGTACTCCAGTCTTACGCTTTGGGGAAAATAATGATGGTTCTGACATCATGAGACCCTGAAGTTTTGCTTCTTATCTTACATAGGTACAGTTAAACCAGAATGAAATTGAAGGCAATTCCTTTCTATAGGGATGTGGCATTTTTTGAGTCTTTCTTCAGATCACTTACCTATTTTATCAAATTTTTGTAATAAAATTACTGATTCACTATAAAAGAGAATCCTGAATTCAGTTTGCTACACTTTTAATGAACAATCAGTGGTACATTTTGAAGCTGCATGTTCTTTCCTAACGAAATGAATGCAGCCATCCAGATTTGTACAGGATTTTTTTTTCCTTACTTTTATGGAAGTTGAAACAATACTGACTACAGGCCTACTTTGATGAAGCAGTTTTCCTTCCAAAGTATTTTGTAAGATTAATTACAGAAATCAAGCTTATGTGAACATCTTTGAAAGGGCTTTGAAAATAACATTTTTTTAAAGATTTTTTTTTCTTGCTTTTTTCCCCCCAAATATTTCTGAGGTAACTATATGGGAGGAGGCCATCACCTTAACTTCCTTCATGTCTTTGGGTAGGTGGCCCAATATTCTTCAGCTTTCTTTTCCATGCTGTATCACTGCAGAATCAGTTTACTGTCAGTTCTCCTTTGCTTTTTTGCATTCCAAGCATCTCAGTTCTATATAGTTGGTAATTTCCCTCAAATTCCTTATGCAAGTACAAAATGATCTACACAGTCAACTAAAAATGGTCAGGCTGATCTAATTTCAGCTGATATGAAGGAATGCTCCAAATCTTCTCATCCTGGGAATGATGAAAATAAACAATATTTTCACTGTACATCTATTTAATGTTGAATGATCAAGCAGGCTACCACAAAAAAAATTGAGTTTTTCTTTATTAGAAATTATTTATTTCTAGAACGATAGATTTGGTAAATAATGTGATTGGTTTTGCTATTATAAAATATATTTAGTTGTTGGGTTTTTTTTTTTTAATTTATGTGTGTGAAGCTATCAATGAACTAACTGTGGCAATCTATTGAATTGTAACTTTTAAAAAACATTTTAATTTTGAGAGTGCTGGACAGTATTTGATGACCTGTACTAATTTTTCATTGTCCAGAAATATAAGTAGACCTCTCTCCTCTTGCTTGACACTAACATCCATTAATTTATCATCACTGCAAAATCAAATACAACACCTTGCTCTATATCCTTGGCTTCATTAAGTTATGAAAAGAAATGTAATGATACATTATTTCACTCCCCTAAAAGAACAAAAAACATCTCAAAACCAACATGGATGTTTATACCTCTATGGTAGCTCTTATAAATTTAGTAAAATGCTAATGTTAATAGTTTAGACACTTTATTAAACAAAAAAAGTCTCTAAAAATCCCAATCACACGAGAAGAGATAAAATCATAGGTATGAAACCCAGGAGATAATGACAGGAAATACCAACACTTAACACGAAAACATTTTAGTGGCAGAAGTCTACCAGATATTTAGCAGCAAAACATGGATCTAGTGAGAAGTATTTATTTGAACACTCAGTTAGCAAATAAATCAGTACAAATAACCAGAATAGTATTCCAGAATATATATATCTTTTCCCAGTGTAAATATATATATATTTGTGGAGAATTAATAGAAAAATAATAGTGTGTGAATACTCAAGAGCAGCAAAGCTCTTAGCAGGAGGTGAGGAGGTGTAAAAACATCTGATTGTGTGGAACAGCAAGAACTATGGACAGAAATAACATCAGTATGACAATACAACTCACAAACATAGTAATTTATACTTGTAATACTTCTATTTACGTTAGCATTTTTTTTAAAAACACCTTTATTTTATATTACAATTTTAATAAAAAATAGAGGGGAAAGCCCCGAATTTTAGAGATACTTTTAGAAGGAGGAAGAAATGACTATATTTTAGAAAAGAATGGCAATTGTGGCTTTCAATACTTCCTATAGGGTAGGAAACCTCTGAACCACCAATATGACTTTTCAAGAAAAAACAGGCAGATCTTATTTATAACCTACTGAATTATTTGCAACCTACTAAAACCACAGAATAACAGCAGAAAACTGCTTGCTAACAAAAATTTAATTATCTAAATCATTGCACCCACATAACATAAAACAGATGTTTCATTGTGACATCATATTAATATCAAATGCTGCAGGAAAACCTTACACTGCAAGCAATGAGTAAAAACCAGAAAGCTAGAATTCTTCTCACCAGCATATATTCACATCTCTAATCTATTTTTACAAGGTAAATAAAAATAAGAAGTCAATAAAAAAAGTATAATAGACTACTTCTTTGAAAGCTCAAATTTTGCCATGAATTAAAATATGGTACAACTTTTTGCTTCAACTAATGGAGCAATTAGGAACATCTGCAAAACCCCAGTATATTTAAAGAGTCTCTGAGACTGAGCCAAGTTCAACAGGCAGTCCATTTTCTGTTGGTTCAGTACATATTCATTCCCCTTCTAGTCAAAACAAGCAGTAATAACTGGAATTAAAGATTGGTTTTGTCATGGACTGCGAGTGCTGATTGAAACTTTTTCCACAGTTTGTGCATATATCCAGTCCCTTGAGCTCAGAATGTGCAGCCTTTCCATCCATGGAACACTAACAGGGCTCACTTGCAGCCCTCCCCAACAGCCTAAGGTGGTGGTATTATTTCTATCAAGTTCACTTGAAACTGATCACTTGCAAAAGTTATAACAGGAAATCAGACACACAAACGTAACAAACACAAACGTAAGCATAGAAGTGCAGGCCACATAAACTCAGCAGGACTAAAAATCTCTCAATTGTGCTGTAGGAAGTGTTAGATTTTAATAAGCAAAGCATAGACAATGTGTTGATCTTATCTGAGACTCTGAGTGAAGATATACTCAAGGTTATTCTAGAAAAGAGATAAATAGTTGTACCCTCCCCCTACCACCATATCTCTTTCCCAAGATTCACATAATTCTTGGGAAAGCAGATCTCTTCTGCCTCAGTGTAAATAATAACAGAATCACAGAATCACCAAGGCTGGATGAGACCTTCAAGATCATCCAGTCCAACATCAACCCAGCACCACCATAATCATCCCTAAATTGTTCTCCAAGTGTAACATCCAGACACCTCTGGAACACTTCCAGAGACAGTGACTCCAGCACTTCCCCGGAGAGCTTACTCAAGGAAGATGATGATTAGATAAGATGATGATTCAATAAGATGATGTCTACAAAAGCTGTTGATGAGAAAAACAAAACTTCATTTGACAATTACACTTTTCAAGTTCATAATAAAACCAGGATAATTATGATGTCACATCCGTAAATATATTTTTAATGTCTGTACAGAATCAGAATACAAAAGATCTCACCAATCCAATGTGGTTTCGTTCTATCAGGTCTCGGGCTACAAAAAAGACTGCAGGTGCAATTATGAACTTCTCCATTTCCAGACTAGGCCATAGCTCACCTCACTTATCCCCAGCAGTTACTGAATTAAGGTGTCTTTGGCTTAGTATTTTCAGAAGACTATCTCCTCTGTGAACCATGATCAACCATATCTTGTGACATGACCACCCCTTAATTCATTACTGGGAACCAAAATTATAAGATACAGAGCAATAACTACCTGGGACACATAGTTCCATGGAACTTTGGAAAATGCATAATTTTTTCAGATCTCAGTGGCCAGGCTATCTCTGAGGTTAATTTAATGGTGTCCCCACTGCCTTTCTTTTCCTGGTTGTCTGCTCCTGAAGTAATTTGAGATTTGTATAGTACCAATCATCTGTTGCATTAGCAGTTGATTGTGTCAAATTAGATTGGGAATTCAAATCTGGGCGGCTCACAACATGGCCGTAGAAACAAATGTGCTGGCACATGAGTTACTAGCCATAAGAATGCTGCTTCCTGGCCTATATCTGTTGCTAAAATCTCTGTCATTGTCTTATAATGAAACTATCAATATTGCTAGGCTTTATCATATATTTAGGTTTACTGTCACACTTTTAGTTTTTTCCATTATTCATACATTAATTTAGATTAACTAATTCATAGGGAAAAGTATGTTAGCCAAAGCAATCTCATCTTCCATGGAATTTATTGCAGATCAGTATTACTAGATTATTCCACTATATGCCACCCAACATTTATAATTATTATTATCCTCTTGGTATGCTATAATTTCTCTAGGTCTTAAATGATGAAATTCATTCCTAAGGGAAATTTTCCATCACCTGAAAATTATCTACAACTGTGAAAGAAAAAACCAGAAAAAAGGCAGAAGACATTAATATCAAGTACATGAGATAAACATATTACCAGATTCAGGGTTTGGGTTATGCAAATATTACTACAGTCCCAAAAGAAAGTTTTCCTAAAAGATCAGACCATAGTTACATTACCAGTGGCTTCAAGGGACAATAAACATCCTATAATGCACCTGCAACAAATGTAAAATGTTTTAACAGCCCCTGCATGCAAATTGTTCATAGAAATAAACACATACTTGAAGATATCTCAACGGGCAAGACGAATAAGATTCTGGTTTTGTTTTTCATTTATTCATAGAATCACAATGTATCAGGCGTTAAATTATGTGGTTAAGTAGAAATACCCATCCAACTGCTCAGGAATTCAAATGTGGCAGCTTAGAAGTTAAACCGGGATCTTAACATTGTGTAAAAATCAAAATTAATAGGACAGTTCAAAGCTCAGCACTTAAGACTGTCTGAAAACTCTGGCAAAAGCTCTCAAGAAATACATGTTCAAATCACATTTTCAGAGACAGAAAAAGAAAAGAAAATCTGCATTACAAAGCAAGCAACTGAGACAAAAAAATTAATGTGAACTGTAAACGAGATAGCTAAGAAATGATGGAGTATAAGTGGTCCTAACAACCAGCAATTTTCCCTGAGTTCTCTTAAAACATTACACGTGCTTGAACAGTGTGTCAGCTTTTAATATTGACTTTCTTTTTGTTGCTGTCACTGCTGGGCCTACACGAGAGGAAAGTCATCATCATTCACACAAGTTGCTCGTAAAGATCATGCTCCAAGCCACAAGTAAAATTCATTTGCTGTTGTAGACAAGTTTAAAAAATCCCCACATATTCCAGTGTTGCTAATATTAATCTGGTTTATTTCCTTCCATTTTACTGAGAAAAGTCAGGACTCTACAATGTCATATCTATAGGTGGGTTCCTGACTTGAGTGATTAAACTAACAAATGAGAATATTAGTGAGGTGAACCTCTATAAACATATCCACACACATATATATATATTAAAAAGACATACTCCATAGATGTCTATTTTTCTACTGGTATGCGAAAAATGAAAATTAAAAGCAAGCCTTGAGTTAGCTGTCAATACTTCCATATACTGACTGAAAACCACAGAGTTACTTTTACAAATCTTAGCTCTGACAACAGTTGTTTACATCTCTCAACATCAAATTTAACTTCAGATCTCTTCAGTATTTCAGTGCTAAAATGTAGGTTTTAAAGTTGAGCCTTAGGTATTTGTAACTCCCAGTGAATTGCATTCAGTTTAATCACAAATTTTCAAATTACAGCTCAGATTCTGCTAAGGTAGGCTTACACCAAGCCTTTCCATACTTTTCAAGTTCTTCTTTTTTCCTGTTGATATCTCATATAAAGCAACAGTAAACAAGTTTGAATAAATGTTTAACATCTTTATCTGGTATCAAATATAGCCAGGTAAAATTGATCATTTTGATGTTATTGTAGCTAATATATCATTATATGGGGTAATCATAATGGCTAAATCATGTATCTGACTGTATGCATATAAAATAGCTTTGATTAACACTCAGAGATACCCTCAGTACTCTAAAACAACCTTATTGTGTGAATAAAAGGAAAATGTCCTACTCAGTCACAGAAGTTAATTTTATTTTATGATACACAATCTCTAGTCCTTTGCAGTGAAACAGTTGCATCTTTGAAGGTAAAAAAGCCCATATTCATCCAAATTGCATTGTAGAATTTAATATATGAAAAATAAATTATGCCACTGAAACATTTGATACAGTGGAATTAACATTTCTGCGATATAGACTATGTTGTTAAAATAACACCATTTCATACATGAGTGGTAATGAGGATTCAATGCAAAAGGAATTATAAAGCCCTTGTCATTCAGTTTCACAGATGATGTTACTACCTGGGAAGGCTTTAGAATTCGAATGTTTGCAGCCCAGCACAGGAATAATAGGACAGTGAATGCTGTGCTGTACTTCTATAGTTCTTTTTATCTCTAGCAGTGTAGAGAGAAGCCGCACACAAGGCTACTTCCATTCTTATTTGTGGAAAACATGAGGTGAGAATAAGGTCAAAACAAAACTGATACAGAAATAGAGAAAGAAAAGACATCTCTAACATGTTCCTCAGTTTGCACACCCTTCAACATGTGAGTCCCCAAGAATACAGTATATATGAGAAAAAACCCATTGTGAAAGGAGAAAAGAAACACGGTTAATAGGCTTTCTCCTGGTCTTTTCATGTTACTGTTGGAAGTGACATTTCCTTAAAAAAGCCCCAACCAAACAAACCCATTTCTCAGCATGAAAATGCCAAGTGTAACTGATAAAGAAAATAGCTACCTGTCCCTAAAACCACTTACCAAAACCCATTAATAACTGCTGCTTTTAAACTTTTGAACTTGCATACCTAACAATGTTCTAGAGATTAAATCTGTAAGTCTACACAGAAAAGTAACTATACACAATTTTAGAAGTCTGATTCTTAAAAAAAGCAGAGCTATGTTGCACCACAGATTACAATGCGTTGGGATCTGTTACAAAATACATTAATCAGTACTTTTCAGCCTGGGATATACAGTACAATAAAACAAAGTGTATACAGACAGCAGATACTCAAAGTCTGCACTGCTGTAAGAAAGACAAACTTTTCACAGTAAGTATTCTATATACTTTTTGTTTATTTCTTTGTGTATATAAGTGAATTTATCTATATTGTGAGCTTAAATATATACGAGTGTCCAAGAACATATTTATTCCAAACACTAGAGTGGGAATATGTGTGTTTACACTCTTGAAAAAGATTATCTTTACAGAATCTAACAAACTTTAATATGGGATATAAGTAAAATTAAATATCCTTGTCCATTACAATAGGTATTTTAATGTGGGTATAAAAAATTACTTTCTTGCAGTATTGTCATATAATTCCAAATTACTGTTGTATAAATTCCAAGGCATTTTAATAGGAATTAAAAAAACCTACAGAAATACATACTTCCATAACATTGCCTCCTCTTAATTGTTGTACCAGGAAGCACATTGCCACAGAACTTGTGCCAGAATGGAAAGATCAGGCCAACATGCAGAGGCACAAGAAAAGTAAAATATTCAAGTAATTTTATTGAACACCACTGGGATTTTTTGAAACATTATTCTTAGATTTACAGTGGAATAAACTGTCAATAGCACCACCATTAAAAAACTTCTTTATGTACAAATACCCAGGACAAATTGCAGTTACCTCGGTAATTTGTTAGCATGTGGTTATTTCAAATAAAAAAATTGCATAGATTTTATAATACTATACTATTTGCATAGATTAAAAGATGAAGAATGGAAAGTGTTATGAGTGCATCCTGGTTACCATGGACACATTCCATTCTCGATGTTATTTGGAGGTGCAAGTGGTAAAGGAATTCACTACCACACTGCTTATTCCACTGCCATTTTCTTCATTAAAATAGAAAGAAGAGGAAAGGACCCAAAAGAGCAAACCTAAATCCAAACAGCGGCAACCAAACAAGGCTTCAGGTAAAAAGTTATTGCAATTTTTTAACAAATACAACAAAATATTTAAGTGAAAATTAGAAAAAAATAAACTATTTAGGAAGTGTCTATTGTCAAAATGAATCTGAACTGTAATTACCAAAAGCATAGAACTCTTTACATTGTATGAGAAAATAATATTTGAAATTTGTCATATGGTGAGCTAGCTTTTAAGGATGTGGATCTCACTCTTCCTTTAATCTCATTTGGAAGCTATAGAAGTAAAGACAAGTCTCACACGTCAGACTCATACTGTATAATAAGAAACCTCTGGGGGAAGCTGAGACAGACGGTGTGAATTGTGAAACCCTGTACAAAGGCAAATATGAGAAACTTTCTCCTTCCTCAGTACATTTTTAGGATTTCAAACTTCTTCAGATTCACCTTTTTGCTTTGCCTAAAACTAGTAACTCAAATACAATTTCTCAGATTACAGGCTATATGGAGGTTAATTTTTCACTTAAATTATTCTCCTTTAAATAGTTAAACATTCATTGGATAAGGAAATTGATACAGAATCTAGAAAATAATGTTGTTGACATTCAGGAGATCTAGATTCAAACATTTTTGTCTGTCCCAGGTGAATGGCCTAAATTCCCAGGCTTTGTTTTTAGCCTTGGATTTGTTACTACAGTGCAGGATCTCATTCCACTGCGCAGTGAAGGAGCTATTGTGTCTTCTACAGAGAAAATATCATATTCTCTGTTATTCTTAGAGCCTTTATCTCTACTAAATCCCTTTTCCCCAACTATTTTATCCCATATTATGTTACTTCTCCATCATATTTTTTTTTTAAAAAAAACAACCTGTGCTTTTGGTTGGGTTTTGTGGATTGGAGAAGACCATAAAAATTTGATTACAAAATTAGATAATTCAAATGCTTCTGTCATTCATTTTATCATTTTATCTTATTTTCTCTTGCACAATGTTGTTGCATTTTGACTACAATTTCAAATGAAATCTATTGGTTTTAAAACAACTTGCTTCCATGTATTTTGTTAAAGAAATTGCCCATTTCACCCTCATTTATATCTTTACAAACTAAAAGTGGAATAAATTACTGAAATATCTTAAAGGATATAACTATAAATTATATATTTCTAAAATTTTTACTTATGAAAAGGCACCCTCTCATCATAGTTTTTTCTACTCTAACATAGTTGCATCTAGTTGATGCCATAGGAGAGGGGTTTTTCACTTTATAGTAAAGTTTTTCACACAGTTGCATTTACATCCACACTGCAGCTTTGCATAAGAAATAAAGAAAAATTTGAGTTGCACAACAGAAATCTTTAGGCTTAGACAAAGCTATGCTCATTCTGCAAGTGAATGAAGCTGAGGCTTCTAGGTCACTTTAAAAAATGCAAAACAAGTACCTTAAAATTTTGCTTGATTTTCACCAAGAAGAGGAAACCATGTCTTGTGTCTCAATTACGGAAGCAGCTAGCACTGACAATGGACAGGTATTTGCAAAGGAACTAAAATAAAATGTTTCATAACTTTACAAAGAGCTGGAGTGAGGCTATCCTTGGGCATGGACACTGACCCAGCTCAAGCCAATGCTATTTTGATCCCTGTGGGATAAGCTGCTGTGGAACAATAACACACATGGGCAATTGTTTCATGAGAGGCTACAATGGTATATTGTGATTAACTTAAAAGCAAGAATGCAGATCTTGTGGAACTGAAGATCTGTTAAGTCTCCATTTTATCTCCTGCCTACAAAACCAGTTAGACTCTTGGTAAAAAAAATACATGACTGGCGAAAGCAGATTATTTTGAGTCCTGATTTGGTTAATATGCAAGAATGTGAACACTAGCAAATGCAGCCTGGAAGAAGGGACTACACTGGTTTCAGGTCTGGTGCTGGTATGTAGCTCAAAATTACTGGCAAGGTTTGACCTGAAAAAGAAAGTAACATGGACTGTCAAGAGGTTGCGGTTAATGAAGTCCTAATTTATTTGGGGTTCTCAGAAGTCTTTGAAGGACAACTTTTTAGGAGTAAACACAGAAAATTAAACACATCTGGGTACAATAGTCCAAGAGGCTACCAAACTAAAATTAAACTAAAGACATGCATTAGTACCATTCCACAATTCAGGGATGAACAACATGAAATCAAACAGGTACTAGTTGCTTCCTGTCTGTGAAATTGTATGCTTTTTGTTCTTTTGGCAATTTATTGACTTTCTTCTCAAATTTAAGGTAGGGCTTACCAGGTCCCTGCTTCATTTCACAACTGATATGAAACCTCAACATCTGCATTTGCTATTGTATGGGAAGTTATACAAATTACTATTTTGTCTGAACGGACAGGATTACATCTCTACAAAATAATAGTTTCCTTCTGATGTGCACCCATGAGAAGAAAAAGTAGGTTTATTGGGCATTTACAAGACATAGTCCTGTCCATTTTTCTGTCTTTCTAAGAGATGTCTACTTCATATATGCCAAAGAGTCTAGAGTGTCAAACCTAATACCCAGCTGTGCTAAAGTAACTGTTCTACAAGAAAATCCCATACACATCATTAAGCTGAAATTCTGGACAACAGTGTGTACTTAAAAGTTTGTACAGATTCTTCTCAGGACCACATTAGTCATCATGGAAACCCACATACTTCCCTTCCCTATGTCTGCTTTGGTTTTGGTGAAAAAGAGTTTTACTATTAATAGCAAGGAAAGCTAAAACAAATTTTTTAGCCAAAAAATATATAACAGTGACTGTAGCAGAGTTCAGAGGTAAAGACAATGACACATGGAAAGAAGATAACTTCTGGTGTCAAGGAAAATTGTTTTGTGCCATGCTTTTAATAAATATTTCAAGTACATGAGGAGAAGAGTAATGTCTCAATTCCAAAATTCCACATGTAGCAACTATGAAGCTGATAATTTTTCCCTCACTTCTCTCACATTTGGAAACACCAACCCACTTAAAACCAAGGGATTAGCTTTGCGTGTATGTGTGCATGATTACCAAAGGCTCCCACTTAGAGCATCTGAAAAGCATTTTATTAAAATACAGCACGAAGATGGAATAAAAAGCTTGGAAATAATAATTGTCTTTTCCTTTGGGGAATGCAGTAGTTATATTTGAGCACAAAATCTGCTGTCTTGCCACAGTCTCTTCCATTTCTCTCAGTTACATACCTGCTTTTTTCCTGCTTTAGTATCTCTCTACCTTGGTTTTCCCAGAGTTTTTGGGTGGGAGAGAGAATAAATAAAAAGTGAAGAAAGTAAGAAAATAAAAAAAGTCGGTAAAGCTGTTTATCACAGCTGCTTACAGCACAGGTGCTTTGGAAGCTAAGGTCTACTTTTGTACGGATGGTGCACACAGAGAAACAATACAAGAGCGAGAGACAAAGCAGAAGGGAGGGGATGTGCTCAAGGGAAAGCAAAACTATCAGAGGGAATAAAATATTACTCTAGAGGATCAGAGTCTTCAATTATGAGCATGATACTTGCCATTTATTAATGTGATTGAACAGGCAGACCTAGATCAGACTGCCACAAAGAGATTATTCCACTACTTAACAGAACAAAGCATGCAAACTAACTGCAAGACATAACATTCCTTTATAGATGGATAAGACACTGACAGGCTTAATTTAAAATAATTTCTTTTAGTTTTGTCCTCCTTAATTCATTTTCAAGGTCTCCCTATTAAAATTTCAGGTGTATGCTTTGAATTCCTTTTCTTTTTTTTTTTTTTTTTTTTTTTTTTTTTTTTTGTGTTTGAGTTTGTTTTCTCTTTATTAGAGGAAAAACTCCAAACAACAGAACAGAGCAGTCAGACTTTTGCTATCTGCATAAAGTGTCCTGAAGTAGAGCAGTGTTACAGTGCAAAGTAATTTTTAGTGAATCTGCATCTCTTTTAGCAGGGTCTGTACATATAACTGGCAGTCCTTTTTATTATAGATGAAGTCTTAGTTGAATCATCCCACTACTCCCTTCTTGGATACTTCTTATCTTCCTGATTTGCACATGTCTGCCACAAGTTTACTCTAATATCTGCTGAAAACTGTTTTCCTATAGTCTTTTGTGGGCAGCTCACTTTCTGCACTGACATCTCCCAGTCTAAATTTTGAGGAACATCTATTGCAGTGGCCCCTAAAATCTCATCAATTTTTTAAAGAATAAACTAACACTATCAGTGTGTTTTTCAAAAAGTTCCCTGGCTATTTACAGCCTTAATTCCACCTCACATCAGAAGACAGGAACACTAAAGAATATATCACATGATGCAGGCATTCCGATGTACTCGACTCCTACGCATATCTCCAGTTTTTAGAAAAAGCTGTGTTAACAAGTGTGCCCTCTCTCTCCACGAGTTATCAGCCCAGTACTACAGGCAGCATGTGCTACCTGCTGGTCGATTTTTTCCCTATTTCTTCAAACACTAGGATTTTTTTCAGTCCAATTTTAATTATTCATTTTACATGAAACTTAATATGTTTCCTTTAGGTTCCAGTCTCATTGTAAACTGCATAGGAAGAAACAGCTGCACAACTCAGCTGTAGCACCAACTTAGCAAAAGCTGAAATCTCTCATTATCATTTGTCATGATAATATGATGTACTAAAACATACATTGCATTTTCTGTCACAAGTATCTGCTTGCTCTTTTGATGCTTTCCAGTACACAGCTTCTCTTGCCTGCAATCCCCATCTGCTGTCATTCCTTTCACTCTATTGTTCACTATCATCCTATTATGTTATTTAGAACTCTGGCTTCAGACACTCTCCCAGGCTTCTGCTTCTAGAGTATTATTTTGAGTTTTTCAACAAATTATTTCTATTATTTTATTGCACACTAGTGTTCATTCTTCTAGTTCCCACCCTTCTTCAGATTATTTGTGTAATTCAGGTCTCAGCCAACAAATGACATTTACACTGGTTGTACCCAGTGTGCAATAATTTTAATCTAATTTTGTGAAGTCCATCCAAAAGCTGCAAGCACTTTTACTTTGGTTTTATTTAGGCTTATTTCAGTTTAACACAAACTGATTTAGTTTATACCTAATCAAAATCAAGCAAATCTTCAGAATAAATATCCATACAGCAGTTTAGACCAGCAACTTAATTTAAGGAGTATCTTTAGGTAAGACCTTTTCATAGCCTATCTCACTTTGAGATAAAAATTCTGGACCTTTTCTAGCTTTGCCTTCTACACCTCTTGCCTTCTTCTTTCCCTTCAATACTTTGCTGAGTGCATTTAATTACTTTTGATGAAAAAAGTATAAACATATGGTATGCCTAGTCAAGTAAATATATCTGACAGTTCTTCATGAATGCTACTGTGCGTATGGAAAACAAAATAATGTAAACTGCTCCTGGTTAACAAAGTGAAAGAAAAATGAAGAAATTATTTTTCCAACTTGAAGAAGGAAAAAGGAAAACAACAGGAAAGAACACGAACTTACCTTTGGTAACACGAAAGTAGAATTACTCCTGAGGTTTCTCCAGAGAGAACAAGGTTGATAAGGATTTACTACCTAAATAATGCAAGTGAAAAATATAACTAAATCTTTCTTTCTTTCTAAACAAGCACTGTCAATAAGGAACATGTGAACATGACTTGGTTACAGAAAGAAATGTTTATATTATTAAGCAGAAAGTAGTTGTGATTGCTTACCTTGAGAAACTATTACACCTTCATGACCTCAAAATCATCCTTGTCAGGTAGGACTAGATCAAGTATGGTACTTTTAAAGAAAACCACAAATATTAAAACCATGCAAAGAATTTAAAACGGGAGCTTAAACATTGCAATTCTGTGAGATCCTGCTGTCTGTATATTAAAGATTAGTTGTAAGTAGACAAAGCCCAGCTGAGACAAAAGTGACAAATACATGTCTACACTACCAGTGATATAGTAAAACCAGATTAATAGCGAATTAACTAAGATTACTTTATCATCTTTAACATACCTTAATTGAAACTGATATGAGAATATTCCAATGCATCTTTAAATAACAGCTCAACCACTACTGGAAAAGAATTTTATAAGCCCACATGACAGCACTATCATAGGCTCACTAAGAACTCAACTTCACAAGTAATAATCGCTCCATATCAGTTATATACATAATGTCAAATCAATAAATGAATGTTTCACAGGGTTAAGCATTTGGTAATGTTTGTGGGGAAAACACTCCAAAACAATCACCTCCAAAAAAGAGAACTGATTCTCCTGGGAAGGTAAGAGCCCACCACTTACATTGTTGTATGTAATGCCTTCTGTACAGAAATCTTGCTGCACTAATAACAAAAGCACTGAAATTCCAGCATTGCCAGTGCAACACATAAAAAACTGCATTTCAGTTGTTAAAAGCCCAAATTTTCCTACGTCAATTTTGTACTGTATTACATCTTCAATATTGAAGCATGCCCAAAACCTTATGGAGCAGATCTAGCAACTGCATACACCCAGAGGTGGCACATCATGGAAGAAGAGAGAGGTACCATCAGGCATCCAAACCATAACACATCACAACACTGCTAAAACAACTTATTTTGGCTTTGGACAGAAACACCTGACAACAATATTCATGTTTTTCCAGTGCAGCATTATTTCCCCATAGAAACCATCTCCATTTTCTCCAAGCAGCTCTACTGTTTACTTTGATGTCTGAATTAGCAAAAAAGCAAAGGCCATTTCCCTATGTATTTTAGGCTTAACAAACATTCTCTTGATAATAACTGCTTAATACTGCGTGATACCATTACCATGAAAAGATTTGATTATTTTGGAAATACACCTTTTCAGCTTAGCAGAGCATTTCCTGAGCTGGGATAAAATGGCTGCCCTCTCCTGGTCTCAACAAACTATACTCGAAATATTTCTACTTTATGACAACAAGAAGAAGTTCCTACTTTATGCAGTTGAAGTCCTCCGTAAAATAGCTCATAATAAAAATAAAACTTTTTAAGCTCCCTCTTGAGAAATTTCTGTGTTCATTTGTTTGCTAAGGACACATCTCTGTTTGAAAAGTCAAAGAGATGAGTAGAATCTGGCTAGGTAGTAACTGGTATGGCATCCCCCAGGTTTAAAATGCAAATAAAATAGTAGAATTTTGAAAAAGGTTCATCCTCCACAGATCTTGACTTAAAATAAGACTTATCTTTCCAAAAATTGTTTTGTCTAATATGAAATTAATTTCAGCTCAATTACTACTAGAACATCTGTTAATTTCCACCCCCCCCAATCCATCTGGCTTAAGCACTTCAAATGGCATCTGCTGTCAATCAAATAGGTTACATATCAAATGTCATCATAAAGACTTAAAAACAAGCCCAAGATATAACAGTTAACTGTATAGTACCTTTTTTACAAATGGTGGAGCTATCCTTGCAGGTTTAATAAATCATGAAGGTTCTCACAACTGAAAATCAGCCAGCCCACCATGATAAGGATCATTTATTAATGCCTCCTAAAATGGAAATTTTATTGAAAATGATAAGTTGTTGGGGTGTTTTGTATAATTTTTGTTTGGGTTATGTTGTTAGTGGTGTGGTGGTGGTTTTTTGTTTGTTTGGGTTTTTGTAGTGCATGACTTACAGAGATCAGTTACACAATTGTATCATTTATTGAAAAAGGATTTTTTAAAAAAAAAACCGGTTCTTAAAGATTTAAGTGCTGTAGGTTCAGAATTTTTGCTTACAATCAAAAAAGATAGAAAAAATCCCTGTATTTTAAAAACTGAAATACCTAATTACAGGGTCTTTTAAACAAATACTGTAGTACTCCGTATCCATAATAATGTGCTGTGCTCAGAATGTATTGATTTAATCAGAAACTGATTGAAGACATAGAGGCAAACACTAAACAATAGGAGCAATGAGGGGTAAAGAACAAGAACATTCATCACAACTGTTTGCCCAGTTACTTACACTGTTTGCTCATCTACATGTCCTGTGTATATCTTTTAGAAAACCCAATTGCTGATCTCTGGCCAAACACACAATTCTGCAGTAGCATATTTGAGGCAGTTCAGTTATCCTGGTTGTTACACGAGCAGGTCATGTGTGGAATATCGCACAGAACCACGGCAGCCTTGTGGATGCACCATGCTGGTCTTTTGTGAGTAAGTAGCTGAACATTTCACTAACATGACAAAATCTTCTGATTAGTGTAGCATTCATTAAATGGTGACAGATGCTAGTATTAATTACATGTTGAGCAGATCATTTTCCCATTACATTTCTTTTGTTACCAGCCTCATCATTCCAGTTATCAGCCTGCCCTCTAAGCAGATTAAGCACCAGACTTTTTTTTTTTGAGGGTGGGGGATGTGTGTCTATATTCCTTGTTTGACCAAAATGAGTGACTGATCTTTCCTACACTACCCCACCATCTGGGTTCCTATCTTGCACTTTTCAAAACCTGTACTTATCATCTGTTAGACAATTTATAAGAAATGCTATTTTGTAAGTTTATTTGTGTGGCTCTCTCAAGCCATCTTACATTTAATGTTGGAAGCCATAGGATTAATCACTTGCTTGTACAAACAGATAACCTCCGTTGTATTTTGTGATAAATCTTGCCAAATTATAACTGGCATATCAAATGTTAATTTGGCATTTCAAGATTGAAAAACATGTATAGTGAAAGGTATATGCAAAACAAGTTGTCATTCCTTATGTCAGTCTCTAACAAAAAGATTCCCATTCTATGTAACAGTACATGCACTCAAACAAAATGAAAACTATTCACCATTGCCATGAATATGAGCAGGATTCCTAGAATACATTTTATGGCCAAGATTGATTTTTTATTTATTATATTTATTCTGACATGTACACCAACTTCTCCTTCATAAAAACTCAGAGCAGTCCCGGAGAGGAAAAAAGAAAACAAAACAATAAAATTTTAAAAGTACAAATGGTAGTCATTCATTTGGAAATAACTTCTGCCATAAACCAAAAGGTTATAAATTGAAAGTTGACAGAGGAGAAAGATATTGGAATAATAACTAATTGAAGGATGATCAAGAGTCATTAATGTGATTTTGGTAGAGAAAGTTAAATACAATCCTAAAATTTAAATCACCCAGGGTTTTCCAGAAGACATGGGAAAGTAACAATGCTATTGCACATGGTACTTGTTAGGCTTATTATTATTAAGAACAAAATTATTAATGGGAATAAGTGCAATGAAAAGATGACAGTGTCCAAGAATCAGAGAGCACTTGTTTCACAAGTGGAGACTGAAAAAACAAAACAAACCCTATCCAGAGTGTATGTATTTATTAAATACATACAATATATAATATATATATACATATATACAGTATTGTCACCTACACACAATATATCCAAACAAAATAAATGTAAATTAATCTGCATAACTGCACTTCTAACCATCAGAGAAGTGATAATCTGGAGCAGAGTAAAAAAAATATTTGCTACCTTTGAAACACATCAAATCCCATTTATGCTATGAAGATCTACTATATAGCTGGATGAAACAGCAGGCACTGGGACTGGATGACATGAAGTTGTCTCTTTCAGTCTTATATTTCTGCAGTGAAACTGGCAGATGCTCACACAGGGGAAATATGTGGAATAGTTTCTGTGCATTTGTAAAATTATGATTGCTGACTTAAAAAAGCTACTTGAAAAAAATTATTTTCACTGATGGCTCGGAATATCTCTTGTTCCACACAATCCAGTTGGATTAACTGTATTCCGTGAATGCTCATTTATGCAACTAAGCTTCTTGCTCTAACACATTCTTAAGATCTTCTGTATTTGTCCAGGATTTCTGTGATAGTTTGACTTTAGAGTCAGCTGATACCTGGAAATCCTGGCCATGACCACAGCCTTGGAGCTTTACAAGACATGCCCAGTAAATTGATAACTGAATGACCTGAATTTACTGCTCATGTAAAACCCAAGTAGACCATTCAAAGAAGGGCAACACGGGACAGAATTATGGGAGCTTTCATACAAATCCACTAGGCAGCCACAAACTCCCCTTTCTGCTTTTAAAGAAAAACAACAGACAGTTCTGAAACCACTCGCTTCCAAGAATGGGGCTATTCAAAGTAGCAGGTTTCAGCATTCATGTAACCCTGTGCCAGGTTGGAGGCTTAGACTGTGAGGCCTTTCAGGCAAAGACTGTTATTTATTAGGAGACTGCAAAACAGCACACTGGGAACGTGAACCAACAACGAGGCCTCCTCCATGCTAACCCAGAATGCCTAAATATATGTTACATGAGACACAACTTGGAACATCAGTGATGCACATACTTTCAACTGCTATTTTTGACACAGGTCTCTTGTCAGGAGATTCCATAGCCTGTAGAAAGGTTAACTAGCATCCAGAAGTTTTACATGTATAGAAGTTAAAACTGGAGACACTACTTATGTGAAGGTGTTTTGAGGAGTAAGGAAGTAAAATTTGAGTGAACTGGGAAGTTTTGCTGGAATCAGATATATTAGCTTCAGAAAATGCACTGATATATTAAAATACATCCATTCACTGCACAATACTCAAATAATCTTATTGCCATAAAATCAAAGCTGACTTTTCCAAATAGTACAAAGCAGTTATTTTTCAACTACGCCAACTTCCTGGCTTTGTACAATGAACATTTGCAGAACAATCTGAACTTACACTGACAGTTATGAAGCTTTTTTTGCATAGTTAATGTTAACTGACTTTTGGTTCATTTTCAGGATATATTTGGGCAGCTGAAAACAAACCCAAGAATAGATACCTGAAGTGTGTGGCAGGAAATAGATATGAGAACATTATTACTGAAGACAGTAATAATAAGAAGAACTATCTTATTTTTATTATCTGGGTGCAAAAATGAATAGCAAAGACCCCACAACACTCAGTCACTTTCCACAGACAAGCAGTGCAGTGGTAGGATTCCTTTGGGGTTGGTGGGACAGGCCCACTACAAGACTTCAGCTACTCAAAAGCACATATTTCCGTTATTGTGCAGCAGTTCTTCCCTGAAAGAACTTATGTTCATTATTTTGGCTTACTTTATGAAAATAAACCGAAAACTTCCTCCTAGTTTAAAAATATGTTGTGTTTCTTTTTGGTTCTGGTGAGACATTTAAAAAACTTTCTCAGAAAAGTTTCTGAAACTTTACATCTTCTAGATCAGTATGTCCAGCTTGAGACAAGCATTTCTGTTTCCCTCTGTAATCAAGTAAGCAAACTAAGTAAAATATGGGTCAAAATTAAACAAATATTATAGCATATTCGCATTTTTATTTCATAATGTTATAAACTCATAATCAGATTTGTTAAATTTAATTTGTTTACTTTCCAATATTTCTCATTGATGATTCTATTAAATTATGCTGAAAAATACTCATATTGCACGTTTTGCAGGATATTTTTAAACACAGCTTCAGAAAGCTCTTCCAGGATATTTAGCATTGCTTATTTCCCTGTTTGAAAAACCAGTTGCCTGCAGTGGTGAAAGGCAGGACATATAACACCTCCAGGTACAATGTGAAAAATATATACAGCCTCCTGATTCCCAGAGTTTAATTTTATATTATTGGAATGAAATATTAGATTATTGCTTACCCCTCTGCCTTAAGTCTGATTACCCAAAAGTGCAGCTAAGCGTATCTTTCTTCAGAAGGAATACTTAAGGATTTGTTGTTTATTTGTGTTAAATATCACACCATATTTATTTGTGAGGCATTTCTGAGAGTAGACTTATGTCTGTTTTAGGGGTACAAAATCATGATGTGTATATACTACTTCGCAAGGCTACTAACTCACCACGTGGAAACATTTATATTTTCTCCTTTCCTCTGGTTCCTCACCCAGAGCCCCATCCCACAGGCTCGGGGAATTCCAGGTAGAAGGAATTTCCCACATACTGAAGTTCCTGGTCTAGACGCACTTTCGGCCATGCCTGGAAATACCCTTTCGGTAGCCAGCCCTCAGGCGGCCAGGCGTTCCCAGCCCTCAGGAGGCCAGGCCAGAGGCCTTACTGGTGGCGCCTGCCGGGTCGCTTCCTGGCGGCGTTAACGGGGCCCCTCGTCCTGGCCCGGCACGGAGGGGTTCCTTCTCCAAAGACAAGCCCTCGCTAAAGCCGCTGCCGCCTCAGGCTGCTGGTCTGCCCTCCTTCCTTCCTTCCCGGGCGGCGGAGAGAGCGGCGGCCCCGCGCGGCTCCGTCGCCGCCATTTTGGGACGCTGGCGGGCGGTCTCTATGGCAACCAGGAAGGGGCGGACATCGCGAGGGGTCACCGCTAGCCCGGCCCCCTTCTTAAAGGAGCAGCCGCGGCGGCCCCGCGGTGCCGGGCAGGGTCTGACCCCCGCTACCGGTGCCACCAGCGACCCGCACCCCGGCCACCCCCCGGCCGTGCCGAGGGGGGACATTCCCGCGGACCCGAGGTGACGACCCCGGCGGAGGGATACCGACCGCCGCCAGCGGCTCCGCCGAGCGCAGCGAGCGGGCCGTGCTGCGGGCCGCGGAGGGGGCTGCGCGGGGGGCGGCAGCCGGGGCAGGGGCCGCCCGCCGGCCCGGGGCGCGCGCGGGCCCCGGCGGGGCCCCGGCGCCAGGAGAAAGTAGTCCCGCGGCCTCCCCCTCGCGCCGCTGGAAGGGGTTCGGCGGCGGAGGCGGCGGACGAGGCTTCGCTCGGTGCTGCGGCTTCAGCTGATAATTGAAGGGAAGCGAGGCGGCTGCTGCCGGGAGGAGGGAGGCACGGAGCGTCTGCGGAGGCCGCACCGGGACAAACTAGGTACCCGGGGCCCCTCCGCTCGGTCGGGGGGCGCCGGGGGGGCGGGCGCGGGGCGGCGGGGCGCTCGCTGGGCCCCACGGCGACTCTGGGCCGGGCCTGTTGTGTCATCCTGGCATTAGCCGAGCTGCCCTTCCTGGCGGCCCGGGGCAGGGGGAGGGGAGCGGCGCCATCCCGGAGCATTGTTGCAGATGGGGGTGGGGGGGCGAAGGGGAGCGGGGAACGACACGGCGCCGCGCTGGTGAGTGTGTGGGGCGGCCCGGAGGGGTAGAATGGGGCCCTCGCCGTAGAGGGAAGGGGTGGAAATGGAGCTGACAAAATGGCCAGGCGCTCCCCCGAGCCCGCTTCAGGGACATCCCTCGCCGCCCCCACCCCGGGCAGGGGTGCTGGGCACCACCTCGGCTCTCCCGGGCCGCCCGGCGGGGAGGGGGGCGGCAGCGCGGCCGCCCCTCCGCGGGCCCTGTGTG
Source organism: Turdus rufiventris (assembly GCA_013186435.1). Taxonomy (NCBI): domain Eukaryota; kingdom Metazoa; phylum Chordata; class Aves; order Passeriformes; family Turdidae; genus Turdus; species Turdus rufiventris. The sequence continues at coordinate 3,193,675 of PYHW01009614.1, forward strand.
CCTGCTGATACAAAAGGGCAGTGTCAGTGTTGACACTGCCGTGCCGATTTCGATGCCCTTCCCCGTCTTCCCTTCCCCCATTCCGCTTGGCCCCCTTTTCCTGAGTGGTCTTTTCTTTCCCACCCCCCTTTTATTTTTTTTTCCCTCTAAAGAGGCTTGGAAATATCTTAAAGGAAAAAATAGAATTTCCTCTTTCTTTCCCTCCTGCCCAGCTCGGTAAAAATGCTAAACAATCGGCCGACGTCCATATTTCACCAGCTTTTTTGGGGGGAGGAAGAAGGTGGGCAGAAAACGGAGGCGCCCGTGGGGTCGGAGTCACAAAGCCGGCTGCCCACGAAAGGGATTATTTTCGCAGCTAAATGTTTTCGTGCTGATGTTTTTCTTGTTTTCAGTTAAGAAGCAAGTTGCCTGGTCTTTGCGTTTGCTTGCATAATGCGTCGTACTTGGAGGCTGATCAAACGCTGGGTTCTGCCTTTCCTGCCTGGCTCTTCCTCCTTCCCTTTTCCCGGGGGGCTGGGTAGTGGGACAAGTCTGGGGGGTGCTGGTGGCACTGGGGCTCCCTCCTGCTGCCCCGGTGATCCGGGGAGGGGAAGGAACCGAGGCCGGGGCTCTCGCCAGACCTGCAGGCCCGTCTTCCTGTGTCCAACTTTTTTATTGTTCCCCCTTCCCCCTTCCGAGTGCACGGGCTCTCCGGCAGGCGGGGGTTTGCAGGCTCGGGAGTCCCAAAGTCTAGACGGGGAACCGGAAAATAATAGGGGAAAGAATGGAAAGTTATGTCAAGGGCTTTGGGGGAAAAACATCGACGTATCGAACAAAGGTCCTGCCTGTGTTGGAGAGAGAGGCCTGCATGTGAGGCCTGATTGTGTCGCATTTACACACGGGGAAGAAATGAGTGCTTGGTACTGGCCTAAATTTATTCTGTAAGTCTGGCGTGGAACTTAAGAACGCTTTCAGAAAGTGTGTAGTTTGTTTTGGGAGTGTTTTTATTATGTATAGCAATTCAGTAATAATTTTTATTTTAAATACTTTTTTTTTTTTCCTAAGAAGACTGTTCAGGTTGTTTTTTTTTCTTCCTACCTTGTTCAGCAGAAATAACATTTGATTCAGAGCTTCTAACACTGTATTGCAAAACTTTTCTCAGAGTAACTTCCACAGTTTGTGTTGTATGTAATACGGATTTTGAGCTTCCTGGTGCTTTAAAGATTGCCATAAAGAGGACCTGAGTAGTTACCAGCTGATAAATTGAAATACATCTATCATAGTGAGAAAGAAGAGGAATTCTGAGCACTTAAATTAATTTTTCAAGATTTTCTTGTGGGAGCTGACTCTGTGGATATACTTTTGTAAAACTTTAAAGCTAGAAAGCATTGCTGTGATTATTTCTGTTTATCTCTGGTGTAGTCTCTTTTCAGCTTTAGCTGTTCCACTCCCAAAACTAGAGTTCTAATTGGACGTGGTTGGGGTGGGTTTTTTTTTTTGTTGTTGTTTTGGTTTTTTTCCCCTTGGTATTTGATTTCTGAGATTTATTAAGATTTTCATTAAGCTAAAAGTTTTTAAACAAGTTTTATTTTATGTATGTAAAAGTATATGTAGTGGACAGGAAAGCACTGGAATAATAACTATAGCTTTCTATTGTTTGGTAGCCTACTTAATAAGTATCAATAGGTGTTAAATGCATTTATGAAAATATTAGTATTTCAGTTTTTGTAGCTGATATTTTAACAAATTTGTTGTATTTGAACTACAAAGTTTAAAAACAGTGGTCTGGTGAATAAATTCTGTGAATAATGCTTAAAGATTTTGGCAATATACATTTTTTAACTTGTAATAGTTTCTATATTTGTAAAATGCAGCTGGTTGTGAGTAGCTCACTTCTTTTGATCTTAAATGCAAAGGTATTTTTAATTTTTGTTTGGTGTATCTTATTGTGTTAAATATAGATAATCAGATTTTTTTCCTTCATTCTTAGGGTCTTTCTAAGAAAAATGAGTAGTAAACTTGAATTAACAATCTTTAAGACTTCAGTCTCCAGATGGTGGCTTCATAGGTAGGAACCTAAACATGTCTTAGCTGTTAGTAGAAAGATTGTAGGTCATCTACAGTGTGACATTACTGCTTATTAATATAGCAGATCTACTTCAGTAAGAGTGCCAACCTGTTGAGTAAGAGCTTATGAAAATGGAGAAATGGAGTCTTTTGATGTCTTGCAAAGTTTTTCAGGTCAAAGTGACCATTAGGGGAAATATTTTTCATCTTCCCAGTAAATGAATAATCAAAGCTGTCATTCCTAATCAGAAATCATGTTCAAGTGGTGTGGTTTTTTTTTTTTTTTCTGGCCTTTTTTTTGTTCTTTTGTTTTTGTTTTCCCTTTTATATTGTACGTTGACTGTTTTCAACAAACCCAGAGTGTAAGTATTACAGGAAAAAAAACCTAATGGAAACTTGTTCTTCTAAAATCATTCCTAAATTTGAGGCCTAAAGCTATAGATGACAACACTATTCCTTCTGCAGCAGTGTAGTAAAAATAAAATGCATTTCTCTTCAATGCCATCAGTGGAGACATGATCAATTTCCACGTGGATCCTTACATCACTGATAAGTACAGTTACTTACTCTGCAGCAGTCCAGAAACATAACCTGATTAAATTCCTTTTGTTTCCAAAAGACAAAGCTGAAGCAGAAGTAGAAAAGTTAGTAAGTAAAACTACGCATTTGTACCTAATTTGCAGATAAATGACTCTCACAGCTATCTCTGTTAATCTTGTATTTACAGGCCATGCTATATTTTCTAACAAACTATTTGGTAAGCATCATGTAGAACGCTTTTGATCATGGACCTGTCTTTTGTCACACTGAGGCTAAATTATTGTGACAAAGTATAATCAAACACCGAAGTTGTACAACGTGGTGAACTATGGCATTGGCAAAAACTTAAACCAGAATGTTTCTGGGATCTCCCATTGGCCAATTGGATGATCAGTGTCCTGTTCATCACCTGTCAAATTAGTAACTAAAATTAACTCCCTAGAAAGCACTTTGTTGACTCTATTATGTTCTTTTCATCAAGGTGTTACTGCCCCATTCAGTATTGACTCTGAAGGTAGTAGTACCTTGGATTTTATTTTTTTTTTTATAGATTAACATATTAGCTTTTGCTTAGTTTTCTGAAGAAGTAATACTTTAAATGTGCTCTTAATATTTTATCACTACATAGTATCCCAACAGATTTTTGTCAGTATATGAAGCAACCTCTTGCTGAGAGTTTCCATAGTTCAGTTTCAACTTGGGACATGATGCTGGCAACTGCAAAACAAAATCATATTAATGTTTTTCCTACTGATAATTTTTTTCAATTTATATGAATAAAGTGTCTCTTAAGCAGCAAAACTACTTTCAGAGTTCTCAGTGGTGAGCAATAATGAAAAAAAGGCTTGTATTTAGCCACTTGTCTCAGGATTGCTTTTTAAAACAAAACAGTTGCTGAATTCATGCTTTACAACTATTTTCTGTAAATAAAGAAACTTTAGCTGCTTATCAAATGTACAATGTCTGTGGAGGACAGGGCTAAGTCAACTGGCTTCTCCTGCCTGCTTTTGGATACCAGAAATGGTTGCTTTAGTACGAAGTTCAGTTTGAGGAGCAATTGTTCTCCTAATCCTACCATCAAGTTGGTAGAGTCCAACTGTGTAAATATGCAGTCGTATTTCCCTTCAATTCTGTCTGGCAGCCAGGGTTCAAGCAGACAGAACCAATCTGTTTACTCTCCTTGTCTATGATGAGGCTTGGCTTGCAAGGTACTGACTGTTCCCAATCGAACTTGACTCGTGAAGGTACTTGGTACAAATGTGGCAGAAAACTGCCCTGAGAGGAGTAGGTGGTCAACTCTGGAAGGAAAAATGGAACTATTATTTTCATATAGGAGAAATTGAAAACTTAGATGTATTATCAAAAAAGTTAATCATGATAGTTTAATATTGGACTTGAATATTGAAGATGCATGAGAAATACTAGCAATGGTGTTCAAGCCTCAGTTGCTCCAGAAAAAGCCTCTCTTGTTAGGATTCATGCAGTAAGCCTGTTTGGAAGGGACCTCAGGAGGTTACTTGGTCCTCCTCACATTTGATGACTTCTGCCCTGGAATAATTTTTCATTGATTAAAAAGAGCTCCCATTTTCTTGAGTGATAAGAAAGGAGAAAAAAAAAACCCGCAAACCATACAAACATACAAAGATGTATGGAGAAGAAACTGCAATGATTCTATCAGTTTCAGTCAGGTAGTAATGCTGTGCTGGCTCATGGACTGGGAGCAAAATCTCATTTTCTCAAGTGTTTTCTGAATGATTTGCTTTGATAGTGTCCACAATAAAGTGCACATGCTGAACTGCAAAGATCTCATCTTCATAAAAGGTACGAAAGGGTCTGAGTCATCTTCTGGAATGTGAACCTTGAGTTGTAGGGAGCAATTTGGTGTTTCAAAATGGAAGCTGAGGTCCCTAGTACTTTTTGAATAAGATGGCTTTTTAAGATCTGAAAAGCAAAGTATATTTCACATTTATTCTGCTTTCAGAGCAACTTGTTGCTGACAACTTGTGTTGTATTGCATGAAGTCCAAATAACTAAACTTAGTGTAAAGAAGGGCAAATAGTTGCTAGACTTCTATAAAGCTGGTAATAAAGAATACAGGTGTGTTCTTTATTTTCTAATATGTGTATGTATTTTGGGGACAGAAGTGTTAAACTTTCAGGAGGCTGTCAAGCCTGAGATGGGCATTAGACTTAATACTAGCAGTGTGCATGTACCTCCTTTTTGTGGCTGGCTATTTAAAGCATTGTTAATACCAATTTTTATTAATGCAGAGCACTGACTAATTTTTTACCTAGATTTTCAGGTGTAGCTTTTAATAGTAAAACTACTAGGAAAAATAGGTCTGTGACAATCTCATGCCCCAAGGTCACTAGGCGTAGATTTAGTTATGTTTGCTTTTAGAAAGCATGTATGCTGTTTTGTTCTCCCTCATTTTTCTCCATATCTGTCTTCTCTTACTTGCCTTACTTTGAGCTTATGATAGTTTGTCTTACCAGCTCTGTGTAGGAGAAATGATCTTCCTCTACATGTGCTATGTGCTTGAAGTCTGTTCTTTACCTCTGCTCTAGCCCAAGGCTGCTTAGATGTAAAAGTATAGGTAAAGAAGTGTGGAAATCAAAAATACACTCTTGTATCTTCTGAGCTGAAAATCTCGAGTTTTTTAGGATGAGTAGCAACATAAATGAGTTGAGGCACCAAAAAAGGAAAGATGGAAACAAGGCATAGTAACACTAGTCAGGGTGGACTCTGATATCCCCCATGCTTGCCCTCCTCCCCCTTTCCTTCAGTCCTAAAGACAAGGAAGAACACACACCTGCATCCCACCCACTCATCAAGGGACTTGAATTACATGTCCTTGATACTGGTATAATGATTAGTTGCTTACCTTAACTCATGCAGTTAGTGAGGAGAAGCTCTCTTTACATTATATATGCCTTTGTGGAATATGTGGTAGATTTTTTTTGGACAGGGTAATAGTGTAAGATGTGGTTAATGTCAGGGCTAGAGGATGGCATCTTATCCACGTTAATAATGTTCTGTGTCTTCTAATGTCAAATCCCTTATGTAATTAGCTTATTCAGTGTAGGGAGTGTCCTGTCCTGGAAGGTGTGGGCAGTGTAACCGAATCTTCTGATCACAGGTGAGATGTGGCTGTGCATTTAAAGAGAACAAATGAAGAAAGTAACTGAGGGTGCATATGAATAGGCTGTATGTTGAATTTAAACTTGGAACTCTGCTTTCCTTAGTGAGTGTTTTCTTCCTCTTTGAGAATACACTTTATTTATAATCAACTTACTGACTGCAAACTGTAGTGAAGTTTTAAGAAGAAATTAGTCTTGAGCTTTGCAGTTGTTTCAGGTGTGATGGCTTGATGAGCTTGCCCATTGTACAGGGGTGAGGGGAAGGTAGGCAGTAGCTCAGCTGAACAAGGACATAAGCTGTGTCAATAAGCCCAAGTGAACAGCACCTGAGAAGCAGCTACATAGCTATGTAGGTATATTTAAGTTAAACAGCTGGAGAAAACAGAATTTCAGCTGAATCTCCTGTAATGAAGGGAGTGGAAGCTGCATAACTTCAGCAAACTTTAAGCCACAATTCCAAGTGTTACAGCTTGTGCTTTAAAAATCTTCTGCAGTCTTTTCCACAGTGCTTTTCAACTTTATGCGATGACAGTGGATGCTGCCATATCTTACTCTTGTAGTACTCTGCCTGTTGTATTTAGCAGATAATACTCTACAATAAAAGACTGGTAATAAAAATTAAGACTCACATTATACCATAAGATAGTGGATTAAAGAAGTTAGAAGTTAGTTTCACTCCCTTACTCAGTTACAAGAAGCTTGGCAGAAGAACAGATGTATTCCTTTGCCAAAAGTAAGATAGGAAATATGCGTTTTTCAGATTTCCTCTGTAGCAACTCTTAAGTTGATATAGTTCTGTTGTATATTTGTAGACTTGCAAATGAACATAGCCTTGCTGGATACCTGACTCTTGACAGCCCCTCAGAACTTTCACCAGCACCTTGTAACTAGAATTGGAAGAAGCATGTCAAGGGAAATGCCATTGCACACCCCAGTCTGCACATTTAAATCTCAGTGGAGTGGGTGGAAACTGAGGTCTCTTCAGATTAGCTGTGAAGAGGAAAGATGAATTCAGTGAAATTTACATTGTGAAGGAATGGTACCACTTTAATGCCTTTTGTTAATCTTCACATATTTGAGCACTATGGCCATACTTTTAAAAATAGTTTAGAGGTTCTTGACATACTGTCCAAATCAAACTGGGATTGAAACAGAACGGGCACTGGAAATTCCAACTTTGTTGTACTTTTTGGAGAAGAACTCAAGTAAGCTAGAACCTGACAACTTTATGTTTAAAAACTTGAGGTAAATAGAAATGCAGTGATGAGTTAGTTTTTGGGAATACACTTAAACTAAATGTAAAGGTGCCTGTGAGACTCCACTGAAGTGACAGGCAAAGTAATCTCATCTGTGACTTTCAAAATAGAATGCAGTGACCATATTGTTGCTGTGCTTCATGGCCTCCAGAGGTTGCCTGGAGTAAAGTATATTCCCTTCCTGCTTTTCCTCTGTCACAGACTTAGCCAAAAGCTGTTAAAACTATTATTTAAATAAAGTAGTTTTAAATTTAATAATGTAAATAAATTCTTATTTAATAACAAGTCAATGGATAAACAATTGTAACATCATAAGTTTTTCAAAACTTCTTAATTCATGTATCTTATTCAGATGAAATCTTAGGTTTGTATCAGATCAAGATTTCACACTTGAATGCTAGCTGTGATTCTTGCTGGTAGTACCTGTAATGTTACTAGGAACGCTGTCAACTCCCTCAACCTGTTCTCAGCAATCTGCCTGTGCTAAGCTAGTGTTGCCTCTGTTTGTGGCATCTGTTGCAGTTTCACATCTACCTTGCAATTACTGGAAACCTATTAGGACTCAACTGTACTACTATTTTAATTAATTTTAATTGAATTAATTTTAATCCTATTTTAGTGGTGTTGGAGCAGCTTAAACTTTTATCAGAAGTAAGCCATGTGGATCACTCTGCATCACCAAATTATACAGTGTGTTTTAAATTAAAAACTGTTTGCCTTCAGCTAAGAAATGGTTTCTTCATTAGACTCACAGATTTGCAATACTGTTTTCCTTCACCAAAATGACGTCAAGCTATTTGGAAAGTAAGCTCAGCAAGATGGCAAATCAAAACCAGATAGCAGGTGATAGTGCTGATTGATATAACAGCAGAGTTCAAGTAGTATTTTGACTTTCTCCTGTAATCCCTTCTGAAACATCAGTTGAATGTTAGCAACTCAATTATAAAATTTCTCTGTTGCACTTTCATGGGACTCCTATGTTTGTGTCTGCTAGTTCTACATGGAGCTCTTTCCACAAATGGAGTAACTGGTTTGGTTTTTGGAATATATTAACTTTGGCAAGTTTCCTCCCCCCGCCCTCTCCTCCCCCACAGCCCCCCCCACCATGTGGCAGATATCAAACGTGAACATATGGGCACAGAGTGACACAGCAATAGAAGGATCAAGCTGGATAAACAACCTCTGCACAGACTAACCCTATCCAAAAGTGTGGTATATGGTTTGTGGTTTTTTATTTTTAAATCCTAGAACTTGCTGCTTACTGCAATAACTTGCTTTATGGAGGGCTGTCTTCTGCCTCTCCTCCTCTTTCTCAGGAGAAGATGTGAGGACAAGTTTTCTCTCTTCAGTCATAACAGAGCTTCAGTGGTAGGTACCATGAGACAAGAATGACAAGAAAAAGCTTCACAAATTGTAGATTATAGAGGTGTTGGCTTCTTTGCAGTGTCTTCTGACTTATGCCTTCTGAGAGAGAATGGCTGTTATGATAGCAAGAATGGTGTGGTAGTTACTTCCTTAGGCAAAAGACCCAAAGGAGGGGAACTAGCTTTTTGTAGGAGACTTCAAAGAGATTTTTGTACCTGAGCAACATAAGCATCTCCTCTCTCTGGTGGGCAGAGTAGGACAACAGAATGTGTTAGTTGTCTGGAAAGGACAATGAAGACTCTCTGAGAGTAGGTTTAGTAAGAAATCTCACTTTTTAATTCTTCAGTCTTCCTGGGATATTCTTTCGGTATGTCATGTTTCAAAATTTAGGATCATCTAATTTCTAGCCTGAAAGTTTCTCTTAACTGTTTGCCTGCTAATTGTATCAGTGTATCTCTCTTTATTTTCTTCCGTTGATGTTTTACTCTTAGTGCTTACTGAAAGTATTTATGACCTTGTTGCCGGGCTAAATAATAAGGTTTTATTAGTTAGCTAATTTAAGATCACCCTTCTAGTTTTCAGCTGGGATTCATGTCTCTTGACAAAAGGCCCACTGTGATGGGATCGAGTATTTGAGATAAACACTGTTTATACAAAAGCATTGAGAACTCTCAGTTACTCTGTAATGGTGTATATACCTAAGCATTGGTTCCTCTTTGACACCTCCTCTCCCATTACCCTCCAGCATCACTCTGGGAGGAACTGAAACATGCAGGCACTACTGCTTAGGTCAACTGCCAGGGTTTGGCTTACAGTAATGCTTTTTGGGTTAGCTACTGAAGTACAGCACCTCCATATTGAGTGGTCATACTGTACTTCACAGCATTGCAAGTGTTTCTTTAAAATAATTGGCTGTTCCATATTTTGTTATATCCTTATTACTTTGGGAGAGGGACAGAGGAGAGGAAAGGGACTTGAAAGTTTTGATAATTTTGGAAAAAGGGGAGTTTTGAGGGAGCAGTTCTGTGTGTAGATAGATAACCATATCACCTGTGTAGTTACTTGGAAATTAGCAAGGGTGTAATAATAATAAAGCTTTCATCTTAGTTCATAGTTTTCCATCATTGCAAACACTTTGTTAAATTACGCAATGATGCAATCTGTTTGGATGCATTTAGCATCAATTTAAATAATCTTGGGTTTAACAAAACAAAATCATGAATGACCTCTCTTCTGTGAACCAGGATATAGTAACAAGTGTCTGAAGTTCTGCTGTCAAAAACAGAAATCTTCTGCTTCTGGAGTCTGTTGATGTCCTGTCATTACTGAAGTATGATTTAGAGATTTAATACCATTACAAGTTAACTATTATTGCCTGCCTTCAAGTGTTAAAAATGTTTAACATTTTCAACAGCTCCCCACGGCTTACAGAGATGATACTGTTTTTCATTTGCTTTTCAAAACCTTGGGCCTTTGACTGTGCATTCAGATTAGTTGTGAACATTTTAAGTCCAGCTATGTCTGAAAGGTGGAATATTCTTATTTCAGTGTGTTTGCTGTAACACAGCTTTGAAGCCCGCCAGGTGGAAACTGTAGTCCTATCAAAGAGTACTTTTTTGCTGAACTTTGAAATTTTGCTTCAATGACAGTGTCTAGCTACATAAGTTCGTAGAGTGTACAAATATAACATCATGGCACTACTGACATAGGAAAGGAAGGTAGGCTGTCTTGTGAAAAGTACTTGCAAAAATAGACTTTGTTTCTCAGGAAAGGCGAAGGCCTATTCCTGGAAATACAGTCAGCACTAAGGGAATCTCTTTAAACAGTAATTTGTTTTTTAAAGCAAAGAGATGATTCTTCCTTACTGTGCTTTTTGTACTGCTTTAGGTTAAAGGACTTTAAATACCTGAATTTTGTGTAAAATACCTAGTTGCCAGCTAAAGGCCAACTTAAGGAGGAGAAAAAGTGAAGTGCTAAAGTTTGTAGAAGCGTGCAGTTTTTATACAGCTGATTCTAGCTGTGTTGTCGTAAATATTACAGCTACACCAGGAAAGATAGTTGCTCCTGTGGGAATCTGTGTGCTGCTGTCCCTTAAGGGAAGGCATTCTAAAGATGTTAATGTGCCATACCTAAGCTTTGAACAACTGAGTCAAGGAATTCAAGAACCCAGAGTTTTGTGCCTGTGGATTCAGGAATGCAGCTCAGAGGTCAGAGTGTCACAAGTAGAGATGCAAGCTCCTGTATTTCCTCAAATTTTCATCTAACTGTAAGACCTGGCTGAGTCGGGGCTTGTGAACCCTTATCCTTGCTTTGTGTATATGCTCTACCTGGTTAAAAAGCCTACTTCATAAGGGTTTGGGCTTTCTGTTGACAACATGAGATGCAGGATGTGACTAGTACAGGCCCGGACCTGTGGCAGCAAGAAGCAGCAGCTCAACCTGTGGCAGAATTTAGTGATTTAAATGTCTAAGTTTAGCTTAGATGCATCCAAAAGCAAGGTAGTTTGTTACTACTCAATGGTACTCCAGCTTATGACAACAAACTAGAATTGCATTTACTCTTGGGATGTGTTTGCTCTACTGTTGAGAAGCTTTGAAGTAGGAATAATTTGAAAATACAAATTTGTGACAGACTATCATTTAAATAGTTTTGTTCTTTGTACTTGAATAAACTGGAATAGTGCTTGTGGTGGGAGAGTGGAGGAGAAGCTGATAAAATTTCAAGTTGCTTCATCAGAATTTGAAGTTTAACTTGTGACAGTTGGTGATAGATCAAAGTGTCAGGTTCTAAATTGTCTACGTCAACTTGTACAGGTGCAGTCTGTTTTTGACCAGCTCCCTAAGTTGCATGTGCTGAATTTTAACATGAAAATGGTCTGCACTGGCATAATAGTGAAGCTAATGTTTGTACTCTATCCCCATACCCTCTTATGTGTGTGGAACTTTGGATGAATAAATAAATAGTTGGAAACTACCTTCAGTGTAGTACACAAGACTTCCATGTATGTTTGGATCAGAGCAACTGACTTGCCTTTCTTTTTTATCTAGGTGACCATACTCACTAGAATGTCTCCCAAGAAATGTAGTTGGGATTTTTACCTTCCATGAGTACTTGGTATTCTTTGGGAGATACAGTAGAGCTCAGCTGAGCAACTGCATAGTGCAGACTCATGGCTCTGATGCCCTCCAGTCTGGCCTGTTTGTTTTCTCTCCTTAGTCTGTGCTGTAACTTCAGTAGTGAGTTAAATATTGTATGAAGAGTATAAGGAAGTGTAATCACCACTAAGCTTAGAATTAATGGAGTTACAAAAAAACCCCAAAAAACGAATAGGTGTTTGGCTCAGAATGTCTGTCATACTTGAATATGTACAGAATGTTTATGCTATCAATTTAAAAAGTATCCATTATAAAACACAGGCTATGATGCCACATTGGAAATGTTTTTCTTGAAAATGAGAAAATACTTCTGAAACTCTCAGGCTCTTATCATGCAACTGTTTTATATAATAAACACTACTGTCTTAGTAATATGCTAGTGGCATATTCTGCCCTTGATATAAGAAAAAACAACTCTAGACTTCTGTTTTGAAAATTCAATGTTAGATGCTTTATCTCCTCTACTTCCTAACAAAATAGACATTTAATAGGAAATAGTTTCAGTTAGTTTTTCATAGATAGCTGCATGTTTGCAGAGCAGTGTTTTCATCAGCTTTCAGTTCTGAGGAAGAAGTTTGGGTTGGACAGATCAGATTGTTTTTAAATAGCAGTACATGATGTCTGTGTCCCAAAACTGGTCTGTCAAGGGAGCCTTTAAATTCCAAGTAAACATACAGGTAAATTTTGAAAAGCATAAAAAAAAAAAAATCGAAAGTCAGTGCACTTAATTTGGCATCTTTGGTAGCTAGTGGGGGTTGAGTGCTAGCACCTCATCCCAGTAGCTGATGGGAGAAGTGTATTTCTAAGACTTGACATGGGAAATGGAGGTGTAAAGATACTGGGATTACTAGAATGCTTCGTTTGCTCATTAATCATATGCGGGATGGGGATGTGCATGCTCCCAGCTGAGTGTCTTTGTTTTGCAAAACAGAAGAGTAAGAGAGGCTGCAACCTTTACAAAATATGTACATTTTACATTTGATATGTAGGATACTGTGCCAAGGGGAGGGAAGAAACTGGGCTCACTTCTGGGCCTTTTCTGGTATATTCTGCCTTTCTTTACAAGTTTGTCTACTTCATATTCTTTCTTTTCCTGAAGCCACTCCATTCTCTGTGGTTTTTTTTACTGAAGTGTTGTAAAGAGTTATTTTATCTTGCATCGTGATGAGGCTGCCCTCTCCAGTTAAATACCTTTTTGTTTGTCTTCCTTACTAGTGCATTTTATTAAATGGCTTATAAGAGGATGAGAGTAAAGAGGATGATGTGGAGTAGTTCTGGAGTGTCTTATGGATATTCTTTAGAGAGAAAAACCCCAAACCATGAAAGAAAGCCAGCAAGACAAGAAATCTTGCATGGGAATTGAGTGAACTTTGCTTCCAGTTCAGTGTTATATTAACAGTATAGGTTTATTTTCATGTTTGCATGTATTTTAGGAGTGTAGCAAGATGGATGCATTGCTTTGCTTCAAGGTATTATATAATTGATGTATACATAAAACACTTAGAAGGAACACCCTCTTTTCCCTCTCTTCCTCACCGTATTCTTTTTCAGCCCTAGACAAAGCCAAAAGTAATGTATTGTTTCGGGGGGCAATAGGTTGTAGGTTTGCTCATAAAGCATAGTTAATCATTAGTGTTGGATGAAAGGTCACCAGTATAAGAGACAACTCTTTGAGTATTCTGATTGGATCACAGAGCAAATTGTAAGAGCAAAGGCTTATCAAACCAGCTATTGTAATATCTCCTCCTTAAGTAATCATTTTGATCAAGCTATAGAAAACTTAAAACTCTGCTTGTTCTTTTATGAGTGTCTCATGGTGGTGAAGAGATTGTGTTTTGATATGTGTTCTGTATTCATCAGAGAGCAGCAGTTTAGCTGGAAGGTGACAAAAATCCTCGAACAGACTTAGGCAGTACCTATTGGAACATTTTGTTGGCAGAAAGTAAGGAACCTTTCTTCCAGCTCTGAAGTGATTGACTATTGACAAGAAATTCAGACTTAGACAACCCTGGCCTTGCTAGGACCCTAGGAAAAGCACCTCATTAGTGTTAACTTGTTAGTCTTGTGAGCTGTAACATATGGGCATAGTTACAGTTGTTCTTGTTCAGGGAAAGTGTGTGGGTAGCCTGGGAAAGATGAGGTAAAAATCAACGGTGAGGTAAAGCAGAAAAATGTCCTAGTGGCAGTTGCACATAAGGGAAGGAGGAGAGGAATTTGTAGCATACTCTTTTTTGTGTGTATTCGGTGATGTTTAAGCTTGTCTAGCTTAAAACTAAGACTAAATCTGGTGTCCTGGTAGAGAGCACTTCAAAGAGCTCTAATATTTAGTTTTGCTCAAGTTCAGCATCATGTACAATGCCTTGTTCCTACAACATTCCCGTGTTTTATTTATGGTGCACTAAGAATGTGTAAAAGTGGAGTAGACACTTGTCAGAAAAGTGTGCCATAAAGTTGTTTCATTCCTTCATAAATCTCTGGCTTCTGACAACTTCTTCCATGACTGTAAAAATTTGAACCTTCCTAAATTGCAGTTGTGGGAACTAATACTGTATTTTGTTCAGTGTATTTAACATGAAAAAATAGCTCTGACTACTGTAAAGTCATGATTTTACAATTCATAGGATCAGTTTAAAGTCAGCTTAATCGTTTAACAGGTGTTTCTTGGGTTGTAACTTTGTTTTGCTCAGCTTTACACAGAAATTCTTCTGTTTATACAGATACTTGGTAGGCAGTTTGGTTCATGATTTCATACAAGGTAGATGTCTTTAATTGTCCCTGTGTCAGTAATTTGGTATGTGTATTGGAGCTTGCTCCTAATGACATCACTCTGAGATGTAATGTAAATGTATAAATTTTTCTATGGACAAGAGACTGTGTGTGTGGAGTATAACTGCAGGGTGCTGCTGGGTTGAGCATTGCCCAGTTTAGAAAACTTCCGTGTGTTTAATCCTTATTTGTTACAGTGTTCTTGTGATAGCAAAAGATGCATATGTAGATGCAGTGCTGAGGAAGCCGGAAACTTAACCTGTTTTAATTGGATTTCTTCCTCAATGACTGCAATTAAACCATTTCCCAGATTGTGTCATGTGGCGTAGGACTCTTGCTATGCATTAGGCCTGTGACCTTTTCTGTGTAGCATTTGGATGAAGTCTCTGTTCAGAACAGCATAACCTGCTTGAGCCAGTGTGGGGAAGGAAGCCTCAACAGGCACTAGTCTGAATCAGTGATTAAAAAAACAACACAAAAACTCCTGAATTCTTCCTGATTTGTCCCAAACTTGTCTGAATTAAATTTTGAAGATGCAAAAATTTGAGGACCTGTTCTAGGGTGAGTAGAAAAAAGATGAGTACCTTTTATCTGGCCTTGGAAGCATGTTATTTTTTTAAAGTTTCTCTTTGTAGTTTTTCTCTTTAAGACATGCTGTTATTGCCAAATAATTTTGTATACTGGTTTAGAGTTGAAGCTATTACCAAAATGAAGACCCCGTCTTCTGCTTCTTTACCTTGTTTTTATAATACCCTTAGTAGTCTTGAGTTCACCTGTGGCACTTTTCTAATTCACATTTACAAGTCAACTGGTTTTTGTTTCTTTTTCCAGCTGTAACTTCTGTAACATGTAGTCTCTGAATTTCTTCAGTCTAGTGGTTGATTAAAGTTCTTTGCTTTTTGTTTTTGCGTGTACCCTTTTAGTTGTGTCGGAGATTGAATAGATAGTCTTGCATTAATTTAGACTTTGGGTGACCACATTTTACTAGCTACTGAGCTCAATAGGTATTCTAGTAATTTAAGACAGCTTGGCAAAAGTTGATTAGGAATTTGGCAGCTCTCAGAAAACCTTCCATGCTGGAACCTGGGGCATGTATTGTCTAACAGGCTCTGCAGGTAGGACATGGCTGTGTACCACATCACTCTTTGTCTTGTGCTGTTGCACTTGGTTTTGCTGAAGGGCTGTGTGTGCCAGATGCAGGTGAATGGCAGACTGCAAATAAGGCACCATCTGGTGCAGCTCAAAGGCAGCTGGGCATTGGCCAGGGCAGATGTAGAGTGGGTGATGATTTTGAGTACCTCTTGGTTCACTTGCATGAAAGTACTGAAATGAGCTACTAAATTGAGATTTGTACAAATCACTCAGCTGTTTTTTTTTCTTTCTGGTAATAAATGCCTCCTTTTCCAGCTTTGCCACACCTGTTTTACTTGGTCTTAGTTTGACCATCTGCTTTAAGCTTGCCTTCTTTTCTGCCAGTGTTACTGATCTGTACTTCATGAAGGATTCTGTGCTTTGATTCATGATGAATTCCTATCTTCTGAGTAGAGTCTTCTCCTTCATTCTTGCCAGACAATGTGATTTTGTGTTTGTCTTGGGTTTTAAATTTTATTACACTAGTTAGTTAGTGAAAGCTTAAACCACTGTTCAGGTAGTGATTTTTGGCCCCTACTAAACAAGGGTTTCTAGAGAATCTGAAAATGAAGATCAGGTAAGATTTTACTTCTATTGCTTATGGTAGTTTTTTTTTTTTTAGTTAAAAGTCTGCAAGAAAGAATTCACATCAGTTGACTTTATGTACAAACAGCATGGTTTTGGTCAGAATTTGGCTGTTGGAGAATGCATTCTTTTCTGTTGGGGAGAGCTGCTTTTGTTTGATTTTTAAAAAGGAAAATAACTTATTTTCACTGTTATTACAAGTTGAAACTACTATTAACACGTGGTATCAGAATTGCAGCCTGAGGCTCTTCTAGTGTAGATTTTGTCAGTAAGTAACAGTAGTCGAGCTCTTGCTATAGGACTGATTTGGCAGAAGAATTATTCTCTGTGACAGAAGCGTACAGAAAATGAAACTTTGAGTATATTTATTCCTCACTTTGTTTCTCCTTGATGCGCTAAAAGAGAAAAAGATCTGTTAACAAAGATACAAAACCTGATTCGGTATTTTGCAGCAAACATTTCCTATGTTTGTGTATGCCTGTTCTCTGTGTGGTCTAAGAAATCTTGTGTTACTGACATGGCTTAAATACCTCTGGGCTGCTGCTTAAGCTGAGCTGTCACTGGCTGGCTTGCAGCTATCCAGATGAGATTCTTCTTTTTTGTGTTACAGATTGACTCAGGAGTTTCTTTGGTTCTTATGATTTTGATCATCTTTTTATCTCTAGTAAAAAACTTAACTGCTGCAGAGTTGACCACAGAACTTAACGTCTAGCTGGTTAAGAAGCCACAATAATATAGATCACTGAATTTAGACTGAGAAACTACAGGTGCTGTAAATGTGAAAATACTTTCTTGAAGCTTTGAGCCCTGGCTGTCTGCCACAGTGAGAACAGTCCCTTCCTTTTGTTAATAAATTCAAGTTAAACCATGTACTAGAGGAAGACTTGTCACTGAACTGTTTGGACATGTTATGAACA
This sequence comes from Turdus rufiventris, assembly GCA_013186435.1. Lineage (NCBI taxonomy): Eukaryota > Metazoa > Chordata > Aves > Passeriformes > Turdidae > Turdus > Turdus rufiventris. The sequence goes on from PYHW01009614.1 coordinate 3,210,576, forward strand.
GTGACATGGAGAGGTATCGAATTTGGTGTATTTGGAGAAGAACAACTTCAGTATTTGAATTTTTTCTTACAATAGCAAATTCTTTGAATGAAGTAGTGAGTAAATGTTCTAGGAGTTTATTTTTATAGTTAACTCTTTATTACTCCTGCACTCAAAAACAAGAGGAATAGTTGCTGTTGACAGCACTTTCAGTACATAATGTAAAACTACAGAGAAGCAAGAAAAGAAAAGAAATGCTTTCTGTTTCTCCTTTGGATGAAGATCAAAGATCTGACTGACGTGTGTGTTGTTTTGGGAACCCAAGTGCAATGCAGAGTGACACAAATTATAATATTTCAGTCCTTGCTGAACATAAGAGATAGAAAGCAGGGATGTCACAGAACTGTAGAGGGATGTCCTCAAGAGACATTATATTTGCTTCATGCAGCTTCCTTAAATTTTCTCCTCAGACTGCATTTGTTTTTCCAGAGGAAGAAAGGACTTCAGTAGTAAATCTTTTAATCTTGTGATGTTACATAGCCCTCTCAACCACCTTGCAAGATTTCAATTAAGATTTAGACCTGGTTTTGATTTCTCAGTGTACAAATATAGTGGTTTGTTTGTTTTTTTGGTTTTTTTTTGGGTTTTTTTTGTTTTTTTTTTTTTTTTTTAATTCAGTTAATGAAATGAAGCTCTGGATTCTTGTGTACCATGAACTGGGAGCACCAGTTGTACAGTCGGACCTTACACACCTCCACTTGCCCTTGTATCCTGTACAAGTTTTATTTTTTGCTTGTTTAAGCTATACAGACGAGTGGGAATGTTTTGCTGTCTTAGCTTCTGCAGGTGCTTAATTAAGTCTTTTTAGTTAACTTGTGGCCCTCCCCTCCATCCATAGGTTTCTTTTGGTTCTTCATCGGACAAGTTAGTTGTATTGTTGTCTGCCAGTAGTACCTGTACTTCTTGGTAATTTTGAGTATTAGTATTGCCCCATTTGCTATTCCAGTTTGACTTTTCCACAGCCCAGGAGGACTTACTTAAGTTCAGGCTGTGGCATAAAGGCCAATCTGTTGTTTTATTTCTAAAGGAATGGTGGTTGTCAGTTCTGTCATTTAATAGAACAAATTTTTGTTTCTTCTAGGTCCCTGAAGAAGTCTTTAGTTTTCTTTTCCTGTACCAGGGTCAAGGAAAGGTCTCTGCAGTCTGACTTCAAATTCAATTGACTTGCTTGAAGCAGGGGAGACTATTCAGCTTCTACAACTCAGTCACTGTCACAAAACTGTTCTTATCAGCACTGAAACATGTGATATGTGTATTTACATTTTTTTTTCTTAAACAGTATTTGACTTCTTGTATCTTCCAGTCTTCTCAGGAGGACAGTAGCCAGAAGTCAGTAGGTAAATGTGCTAATTTGCTTGCTTGGGGTCATGGCATGGATATGACCTTTTGGATCACATAATCCTGACAGTCTGGGCATTCCTCTAGGGAATAGTGCTGTTTATCTTTTCAGAGGTGTTTTCAGTGTTCTTACCACCTGTGGGAACTTCTAAATCTTCTGGTTGCAGGAAATGAGTATTTGAACTTCCAGTTAGCAGAAGGAGATCACAAATGTAGACTTTCTTTGCTCTTCTCCCTTCCTCTGTCATATGAAGACTTTCTCTTTTCGGTTGTCTCTGTCATTAGACAATATATACATAAATGCAGTCTGAAAACTTACCTAGTGGTTGCATCCTTTCAGGCACTTAGCCACTCATTTTGTTTTTCTGCCAAGGCAGCCTTCAGCATTGCCACTGTCTTGGCTGGAAGGGTAGGCAAGGGCTGAGCTCTTGAAAGCCTGGGAAAGGGAAAGCTGACCTCCTAATGTAGCAAGGCCCAAAGTTTGCCGTAATTTTCTGATGGCTCTTTGTTGTAATGACAGAGGAACAGGGAATAATTTCTGTTCTTTGACTGATTTATTTTACTTTTTTTTTTTTCTTTGTTAAAATCATTCCAGTGATTCCAGAGAAGCTAAGTTAAAAAACTCTTCCACTGTAAATGAATCTAGGAAGAATTATTTTGCTGAGGTTTTTCTTTTTTTTTTTTTTTTTTTTTTTTGTTGGCCACTTGGAAAATTACTCTCTGGCTAAGAGTTTATATGTTGTCTAACGTTACTCAGTGTAAAAATGGGCATATGAGTTTGTCCTAATCTATAATCTCTTCAGAGACTGGACTCCTTTGAAGTTTGTTTTTTACATGCCCATTTTTGTTAGCTCTTCCTTTTAGCCCAGGTTACTGGATTGTGCTTTTGAGGAGCCAGAGGAGAGGGAGGTCATTCTGAGCTCTGTGTGAAGGCAGTAAGGAGCTGGGCCATAGTTAGCTCTTTTGTCAGAGCAATTGTCCTTGGAAGGGATGGGGAGTGTGTCATTGGGTATGTCTACATCTTAGATCTGAGATCTCAGGTTACTTGAACTGACATCTGTGGCATGAATTTTTAAAGTTTCTGATATTCTGGTAGTGTCATCTTTGCATGCTTTTATATATGGTGAGGTTTTGATACCTTAATTAGTGTTTATTGGGGTTTTTTTGTTCCCCTTTCCCCTTTATGCAGGGTAGCTCTTGTGATTCACCTCTTGCTCAGGACTCTGTATTTTGTCAATATAGTTAGCAATTGTCACTTCTCAGAATGAGAGCTATGTAGTGTAATTAGACGTCCTGCTTTCAGCAGATGGTTGGACCATATCAGTCATCTCAAGAGATTCTTTCCAACCAAGGCTTTATTCAATAATTCTGATTTAACTCTTGTACTTAGTTGAACTCTGCATCAAAATGACATCTGGTCTGAAGACGAGTTTGCCTCTGAGTGCTGTTAAACTCTGCTTGTCTTCCCATTGATACTTTATTAATGTCTTCAAAGAAAAGTGACAAAAATGGTACAGCTATATAAATCTGTAGAAATTCTGTGCCAGAATTGTAGAAATCTATTTACTTACAACTGTATGTGCTTGTTTCCAGAAGAAACTTCCTTGGTACCTGCTTGTCTGTCTTCTTGGCAGTGAGGTAATGTTACATCATTAGAAGGCTGTAGAATCTTGTTTGTCCTGGAGATTTTAATGTGTGTACTGAATTTGCTGTGGTTTGGGTGTCTGTGCATGTAGTTGTGTGTGTAGTTCTCTAGTTCTTCTTTAACTTTGGAGAAGGAAAATACCAAAAGAATACAGTCCAGCCTACATGATTCAGTATGATTGTGTGGTTTTTGTATCACAGGAAGTTATTCTGGTAAAAGTCACCATGTGAGTTCTACATCATTAGATGCAGTGTAGCGTGGAAGCCTCTGCACTCTGGCACCTTTGAATCATGAAGACAACTTATGACTATTCATGAGGATAAGGTGGAAATGGGAGCAGATGAGGAAATTAAGTGTTAGCTTGGTCTTCCTATGTTGAAAGAAAAAAGTTTGTAATTTTCTTGAGGCTCAGTGGTTCCACGCAGATGAATAACTCAGGATTTGCATGAATGTAGATAAAATGCATACACCTTACTGTGCCTTACAGCACCTTGCAGCTCACGGGAGAATGTATTTTCCCCTTGTTTGTGTATAGAAATTTACTGTCAGGAAGAAAGGAGGGATGTTAAGAATTCAGGACATGTGGCAGAATTTTTCTAGGAAATTTTCAGTATGGTATTGTATCTACTCCCTAAAATTCTTCCATGAGCCGCATCTACAAGCAGAAGGGACAAGAGGCTGCTAAACAGAAAATACAAACTTCTGCCTTCATGGAGCTTTAAAATCTGTTCAAGGTGAGGACCTCAGTGGGAAAAGAATGAGTGGATAACTCTTGAATTTGGAGACTATAGGGAGGGAGAATATTGATTCAAAATCAGCTGCAGAAGATTTAAGTTTAAAGCAACTCCCTGGACTAAAAAGTCATCTTAATTTAAGTCAGCTATTGAAGTAGAAGTACTAATTGAGTACTTGCAAGTGCTTGCTTGTAAGGCAAGTAAAGAGGTGTGTATGTCTGCAGGTAAATGAAAACCTTGTGAACAGTGAGCAAAAATGAGGTGCAGCTGAGATTAGTTGAAAATGATGTAAATCTGAAACAATTCAGCACTTACTAAACTGTAGGCAGTAATTTCTTCAGTTTAGTCACAACTGAAGTGTGAGCTTTTAAATATTGTACGTTTATATATTTAGTGTTTGTCTTAAAATGACAAGATTTATCGCAGAAACAGCTGATGGAGTAAATTAATGTTGTCTTCACTGAAGTAAAGGAATACAAATCTGAAGTCTTAGGCTTAATATTTCCTGATATGTATGCTGAGCTCTGGGTTCTGGCTGGCAAGATGTGCAACTTGCTGGAAGAAAATGTTCTGAACTTGCAAGGTGTATATATATAAACATCCTCCTGTCTTGTCCTTCTTTCCCCACCCCCCCCTTTTGTCTAATGCTGACTTCAGAGCAGTAAGTTCGTACAGTTTTGAGGAGCTGAATTGCTACAACAGCATTAAATAAGGCACCAGGTTTTTTGCGCTAAACTATGAGAGAGGAAGGATGCTGACCAGTGTACTTAGCTCAACTCCAAGCAGGTAACAGGTATTATAATGGAGCATTGTAGGCAAAGGTGCTAAACATATCCTGAAGTATTTAGGGGAGTGCAAGAGTCTGGGGAAAAAAAAAAAAAAACAACCTCTTGCACTACCAAGCTTCTTGCAAAGAACTTAAAACCCAAAACAACAGAACAAATCCAAACAGAGCAAGGACCCTAAATAAATTTCAGACCTCATGCAAGTAGATTAAGAAGGCCCTTGTGGAAGAATTCAGCCTTGTTACCCTGTTAGTCACCCTAGAGTATGTTGGAGTTCTTCAGTTTACTCATTGTTTTTCTCTCAGTAGCTTACGTCAGGGTAGCTACATTAGTTCCTCCTGTCCTTCATGGAGTGATTTGGATACTAAGCAATGGCTGATACGGGCTTACTATGTTGTTCTTTGTTTTCCCATTTTGCTTCAGAAACAGGGAGGCATGTTAGTTATTTACTGTTGGCTTTTCCACAAGATGAAAGGTAAAGGCTTCACTGCAAGGTAACAGGTAGTTTTTTGTCTTGTGTTGCTGTAGAACCTCTCCAAGCAATATGCTGACCATACATTAGCTGTAGTGTTTGCCATGGGTATGTTAGTTTTACAGAAATGAGTTCTAATTGCTTTCCTGTACCATAACAAAGATGATTCTTAATAGTAATCAAACAGTGTTTGCCTTGTCTATTGTGGAAGCATGGAGGTGTGATGGATGGTTATAGGTTTTTGTTCATGTGGGTGTGAGGAAGAAGCAGTGTAGTTGAAGAAGCTGTCTTAAAATCTGGCAGGATTGCACCAGCACGTTCAGCTGGTCACTAGTGATTGGCACTTTTTCTTTGGAATGTCGGTGTCTGATGATGGGAAAGAAGCTGGGTGCTTGGAGTGAGCTCAGATCGAGGGATGAGTCTGAATGAGAACAGTTGAGATTTAGGAACCTCTGGGCTCTTGTTTCAGGATGTGGAAGGCACAGTTGTGAATATATCTCTTCGTTACTGGACTAACTGTGCACATGGTATTGTGTGGCTAGACTTAAGTTGGCTTTTCAGTGTTAAAGATCACAGCTGAATCTTGAAGCTGCATTAAATTTAAAAGCAAACTGGAAGTCATATGGCAACAAGCACACACTAAGAATTGCAGTTGAGAGGTAACAATATAGAAAATAATTTTGGACATCATCTTGTCTTGACAGATGCCTTACAGAATAAAACAGTTGTCATTTCATTCTTCTACACAGCTGAAAATACCGTGTGTATGACAACATGTTGTGCTACATAACTTCTGAGCACAGACTGCTTAAAGTGTCTGGCTGACCCTGTGTCATGGCTTAATCCCAGCCAGCTATCAAGCATCAGGCAACTGCTTGCTCACTCCCCCAGCAGTGAGATTGGAAAGGCAATTGGAAGGGTAAAAACCAGAAAACTTGTGGGTTAAGATAAAGACAATCTAGTAGGAAAACCAAAATCTAATAGGAAAACCAAAAGCCATGCATACAAGCAAAGTTAATTCTTAACTGCTTCCCCGTGGTTGGGCAGGTGTTCAGCCTTCTCCAGGAGAGACAAAAACCGTCATTCTGTCTTCCCCTTCCTCCTTCTTCTTCGCACTTTATATACTGAGCATGAGTCATGTGGTCTGGAATATCTCTGGTCAGTTTGGGTCACCTGTCCTTTATGGGTCTTGTCCCAGCCTCCCATGCACCTCAAGCCTCCTCACCAGCATGACTAACAGTACAAAAAGCAGAGAAGGCCTTGGCTCTGTCTAAGCACTTTTCACCAATAACAAACATCTGTATTATCGACACTGTGCTCTATTATCAATGTTATGTTTAACAGAAATCCAAAACACAGCCCTGTACCAGCCGCTTTGAGTAAATTCAAATCTGTCAGAAACACAACCAGCACACTCAGTGTTAAACTGAAGTTTCTGTAGGGAGGGTCAGGATTGCCTGTGTGATGTTTTCTTCAGCTGGCTCTGGTGGTGGTGTGTGGAGAAGCCCATGTTCTGGCCCTAGGTGGGAAAGTGCGTGGCTAAGGTGTGTAGCAGAGGTCTAAGTGAGCATGCTCCTTGCAGGATGAAACCTGCTGGGACGCCCGTTTTGATCGATACAGGGTGAGACAACAGTTCCACATACTTACAACCATTTTATAGTATGACTGAAAGTTTGGCATTAATACGGTTTCAGTGCCAGCTGACCTTTGTGCAAGGAGGGGACACAACTCCTTCCTTTTAGAAAATGCACGAAACACGCTTCATTTCTGATAGTAGAGATTTTTTTTTTTCATTTGGTGTTTGAATACAAGGAAGGAAAAAGAGAATGCACAGCAACGTTTGACAGTGCCTATGACTGACTTCAGCTGGACCCCCTGGATAGTGCTGGGCCCTTGCTCAGCTTTCAGTCTGGTTAATGCTAGGCTTTGTTTCTTGTGTTGCTGTTCTGAAGAGAATGCTACAACTTAAGATCTCCTCAACTTGGCTGATGTGACTACACCAGCAAGCTGGCATGATTTCCAGCAGTTGCAAGCTTTTTCTGTTTCATTTTAATTCTTTTTGTGCCCTAAAGTATTAGAAGCTGTAGATTGATGGTGTTGCATCTTACTCAAAAGCTTTAAGACTTTTTTAGTGAGAATACTGGATTGAGGAGTTTGAATAAGAAGAAACAATTGTGAAGAGTGAAAGTTTACCTTTTGTGTAGTAGTGGTTATAGCTTTCTCAACTTAGTCATCAGGACTTCTAAGAGGTTCATCAAACAACTATATTTTGTGGAATTGTGTATTTTGTGCTTTGCTTAGAGTCTTTCAAGTACCTAAGCATAAGGTAAAAAAAAACCCAACCAAAACAAATGAAGGTAAAAGTGATTTATTAATTAAGTCTGTTTTCTGTGTTTGCTGCCATGTTGGAGGTCTTAGTAGAAAACACGAAAAACTTTCAAAAGATGGTTTTGACTCCTGTGGTTTGGGAATTAGCATGGAGAGCAATTTTTCTGCCTAACTTGTATTCTTATTCAGTTCCTGGCAATATTTAAAGTATTTCTGGCATGCTAAGTGTGACCCTTCAATATTAGGTTGTATTATTGTAGTGTAACAAGACTGAATCTGAGATAGCAGAAACCTGATCAATAATTTCCTGTGCTGTGCAGGTGTATGGATGATATATATGTTCCTTTTAGCATCATGTGTGAGGTAATGGTTTGTATAATATGGGTTTATCTACCTGGTTTCTTATGCCCTACAGTAAAACCGCATCATTTAAGATTCTTTCATTGTCCCCCCTTCCCCTCCTGTCACCTTTGTTCACTTCTGTACGCCCTATTCAGAAGAATAGACAGTTACCTTCAGCTATTGACTGTTTTTACTGACAATGCCAGATCTTGAAAGTTATTTAGTTGGAGACATTTGAATTTGAATCTGAAACGGCAGTGTTTTAAATTTTTTTTGTGACAGACTTCTTGCTTACAGTGCTCTGGATATAATAGGTACCAAATCAGCATAGAGACTGAGTTCTTAAACTTGGGTTATTTCCTTCTTACAACCTTCTTTTTTTCCACCTGAAAATACCTTTTTTTACCAGATTTCACAAAATTAGAAACGGTAAAACTGGATTTGCTTGTGGTCCTGTTGCTATGCTCTACATGGAAATACCAATTTAGCACAGGATACAGAAGTCACCTCTCTTCACTGAGGAATTAACCAAGGGTTGTTCTTGAAATATGTCTCTGCTGCTGAGGACTGTGGCTGAGGGTTATGGTAGTCTTCTATAAATAACTACCAAAATAGTATCTGTAGACCTCTATCAGTCACAAAGCAATATCAAAGGTAGTACTACAAAGTCATCATAGATTATTTTAAAAAAATAATTGTGTGCATTCATTAATCCTTATGTCTCAAATACATTTTCCCTTTAATTTAGCGCTCATGAGCAGAACTTCCTTATTATAAAGCTGGCTCTTTTTTCCTGAATGACTGTATATCTTGCTTTATGCAAATGAAAGTTGCATAAATCAGACTAGAGAAAGCTCTTTGGAAAGCACTGTAGTTATTTTGTGAATACTGCTGCTTATTCCTGAGATGGGCTTTGTAATCTCCTACAATGAAAGCTTAAATACTTGAATGCTGTTGCTGTCAAGCACTGAGCTTTTCCTTAATGTGGATAAACACAGATTCTCCTAAATTGCATTTGTCCTGTCTCCTTATAATTAGAGAAGCCTGCTAGAAAAGAAGTGTCATCACAAAATCATAGAAGAGTTTGTAGTTTGGGTTGGAAGGAATCTTTAAAGGTCATTTAGTTCAGTATATCATCTGCATGCTATATATACCAAAACCTGTTTGCTCTGTATTAAGGTTCTGAATGTTCTTGAGAAGAACCTTGTCCTTGTGTCTTTTAACTAAAAATTGTTGGAAAGTTTTTGTCTTCAGGTTTTGCTTAAACAATAGTGTTTTGGGTTTGCCTCTGGGAGGCATGGCGGTGAGTCCTCATGTCACATATCTTATGGCTCTTCCTCTCTTGTCTTTCAGTGAATGATAGTGTCTAGAAAGGGTATGTCCCTTCAGGAGAGAGGTGCCAATGTCCAACCGGCCTAATAACAATCCAGGGGGGTCACTGCGACGTTCACAGAGGAGCACTGCCGGGGCCCAGCCACAAGACAACGCAGTAGGAGGAAGGTATGACTGCTCTCTGAGTGTTCAAATGTGTAACAGTGTCATGGATGTGATTTAGAGAATCATATTTTTCATCCTGCAATCCAAGTGTTGAAACTTGTGTAAAATCTTTTTGCCCCTGAAATGCTGCCTGTGCTGTTACTGCATGGGGTAAACCCATGGATAACTCACTACCATAAAAGTTCAGCTAGAATAGCAGTAGTAAAGCTATGGGGGGGGGGAAAGCTGTTTTCCATAAATCATAGGTGGTAACAATTCTTTCCTTCTCTTTTTTCTTTAAAAATATGGGAGGGAGATAACACGGTGAGTCGGTTACTGGAGAAGATTTAATAACTGGTACTCTGTTAACTTTGTACTGCCTATAAATCCTGTGCAGCTGTTGAATAATTTAAGCAAAAAAAGGTTTGTCATCATTTAATATGCCTGATACAGTATAGTGAGCAAGTGGACCAGATTGAGTTTTCTCTGTGATTGCCTCTGCAGTGTAGAACAAAGAAGATCCATTCAACTTTTCCATTGATGACTGTATAGTTACTGCCATGAATGAAGCCTGTAGGGTTATAAGTATTTCTTTACTTTTGTTTAAAAGATCAGTTTAATGAAGAAAGGTTATAGCATGATGGTAGGCAAATCTGTCTATAGTCTACTCCCTCAGATACATTACTGGTGCAGTTGTTGAATATGTTACGTGTATCTTGGGCTTGATTGTTTTGGGATGAGTAGTAAAATATTACAGGTCAGTGGCACGGAAGTTTTTTACTATGAAGGAACTGGGCTATAAAGTTTAATGAAGATGAGGTGTACTAGTGCAAGTAGTAGTAGACTTACTAGTGTAAAGTCTAGCTGAGAACAAGTTGAACAACTTAGAATGGCTGAAGACCAACTTTTAAGGAGCTTTGGGAAGAAGTAATTCAATCGGAAGAATGCAACTTCATTTTCTCTAAACTAGTCTGCTGTACAAGTGGAAGAGCAGATGACAAACACAAGGTTTCTCCTCTCAAATAATGTGGCATAAGGAAGGGGAAGTTGCTGCCTTATGTAGCTTGTTATTTTGTAAGCTAGAATTGGTTTTGGAGA
>PYHW01009614.1:3220882-3268291 GCA_013186435.1 Turdus rufiventris
TTGCCCTACCAACTCTTTCCTTTTACACTGAACTTCACCTAGGGCAAATAAAGCTCTTCTAGAATAAAGAATTGGAGGCAAGTTCTTTGGAGATGAGATGGGGGATTATTCAGATATCTACTGTTCAGATTTTGCAGCAAAATGCCAGGGAGAAGCTCCACAGTGAGTAAGCAAGCCAAACTGAAGAATTTTAAGGGTAGCACTGTTTCCTTTTAAGAAAGGAACTTATCCGTTGTTTTGGTGTATTGTGATCTGTTATGCTGTCATACAGTGATTGAAGATTCACTTGTCTGAAATGACTGGACTTCTTCCACCCCTCACCAGATCTGTGCCAGAATTCCATGAACAAGAGTGTATTGCACTCTTGAACTGTGTTAGATGTTTATCAGAATCAGAGCTCCTTGCTAAAGTCAAGAGGATGGAAGAAGCTTACAGTCCTATTTGAATCTGGGTTTCTTTGGAATAGGACATCCACTGCCTTTGCATTTTTGAGCTAGCAAAGCCTATAAAAAGACCTGGTTAAAGCATGCTGGTTAATATAAAATTTAAAATTAATTCATCATCTTTTACTGTCATCAGCATCTCCGTTTTAGTAGAGTGCTGGGCAAAAATTACTCTTCTATCTTACCAATGAGATAGATCTGGCAAGTCTTTAAAAAACTTGTAGATGACATGGAAAGTCAGGCTCTCAGATAAGTTTTTAGCTAGTACCTCTCTTTGAACACAAAGCTCACAGGACTCACTCTTCCATGTATCTAGCATGCAGTGGTAAGGTATGTTTCAGTTCTGCTGCTATGCAGAATGCAGGAGAGTCTGGAGTTCACAGCTTGGTGTGTCTTGTTATGCCTTGCTGTACTCCAGTGATAAACACTGCTTTAACTGCTATATTTGAAAACAACAAAACTCCAAACAAACTGAGCAAAAAAACATGCACCCTTCCTTATGTTAAGGTTTTTTTTTGCTATGTCTGAGACAATTTGTTTTTAGTCTTTCTTGCATTTGTCATCAGTGAAATGAAACTCCTGAGTTTCAGCTGTAAAATCACTTAAAATACAATAAACTGTGGGAAGACTAGTTTCAATAATATGCTCATATTGTGCTAATAACTGAACTTGGGATATATCTATGTTAATATTTCAGTTGGAGCTGGGATTGTTCTTTTGAAGCCAATCAGTCATCCTCACCTGCTGTGCTTTGGCTAATGTGCGATGGTCTTGGAGCACTTGAATGGGAATGTTTTTGGATGAAACTGAACTGAAAGTTGTGCTCTATGAGAGCAGTTTGTGTATGCTGGTCACTTGTGGTTGTTATCTGGTATGCTTTGAATTAGAAATCATTCAAATGCAGTGCAGAGATGATGGACACTGATCCTTAATGGCAGCTGTCTTGCTTTATAGATTTTCTTCTGTTGGTCCCTACTATTTATTGATGCTGTACAGACAGTGTGAGACTTTAGTCAGCCACTTTATTACATGCATGTATTTCTTACCCTTCCCCAATAAACAACAAACCAATACACAAAGATTAGAAACTCCCAACACCTCCCTCTTCCCAATAAAAAAGAGGGAATTAGACAGTAATGTGACTCTGTAGAGGGTTGTTGCTTCATGCCTAAAATTAGCCACAGAGTTTGTAAGCAGACTTAAGGGCCACACCTTTTGAAGTGTTGGAGGTTACTTCACTTTGGTCATAGATATGCAATCATAACCTTTCGAGCAAGGACAGGTTTCGATACTGTCTGAACTTGTGTACTTGATTGCATTTCTGCTTTGTATAAATAGCTTTCTCAGTGCTGGAAATGCAACAGCTTTTTTCTTAAAGCTTTTTTGTGGCTGAGGTGCGTGCATTTTCAAAATACAAATTACGTGACGAAAGCTTGGAGAGTTTATGCAGTTTGTCACTCATAATTTCAGACTTGGATTTGAAGGCCAGTAATCCAAGGTAAGCGTGTTGTATGCCAGATGGCCTTGTAATAGCCTTAGAGTTGCCTGGATCTCTTTTATGCTCTGGCTAGGTGAGTGAATGCAAGGGACATCAGTTGATAAAGTGTTGAGAGAGGAGAATGATAGTGCTGCCAGGCTGAAGTGCTAATGTATGTCTCCTATAATCTTTGACACTTCTACAGCTTAAAGGTCTTTTGTTAAAACACTGCCGGTTTAACTTGCTGAGCTGCTACTGTTCACTTGTATGAAGACCTTGGAAATTCCAAACTTCTCTCTGGTCTGTTCTAAATGCAGAATCTCCCTCCTGTTGATTATTGACAGACTGGCTTAACCTGGAATCAACAATGCAAACCCATTTTCCTCTAGACTGGGCTTGTTTGATGTCTCCATAAGATCAGTACTTGAGTCACAGTGAGCAGGGGATGCTTGATAGGAGCTTTGAGAGTTTTTAATTTTGAGGTGCATTGTTTAAAGCCACAAACAATGATACTAGGCTCAAGGAAGTGTAGAAAGACAGATATGGTTTTTTTTGCAGTTTGTGCTGCACCAGTGGTGTGGGCTTTTCTCTAAAAGAAGAAAGGAGTCTGTATTTAAAAAGGGGTATATGAACTGGTGGTGGTGTGTCATTCCCTCCCCATGTGTGCATGTGAGCAGATTGGTCTTGATGGACTTGAACTAATGTGATTCTTTGCTTTCTGTTGTCAGTAGTGATGCTATAATATGGATGAATTTCAGCTCTTGTGGGTACTACTGTTCTAACTGGTTTTACTGCCATTTTGAAAAGTATTTAGTCTTTACCTCTGAATTTAGAATTACTGTTACAATGGCACCTTTTTAATGGTACAGCATGAACCCTGTCTGAAGTGTCTCTTGGAGCACTCTCCACTGAAGGGTGACTCTTTGCAGATGTTTAAGGAAGCAATAATGATGCAAAAGTTTTCCTTTGCAGCAGTAAACTGAAGCAGATGTGTTAATCAAGCTTTCTTTTCGTAGGGGTAGGAGGAGGGGGTGGAAGGTACTTACTGTCATTTTCTTAAGGGTGTTAATACACATTGTTACCATGTGTGTAGAAGAATTGTACCCCCCCGGCTTAGTTCCCAGTGATGCTGTAGGATTTACTCTGTAGGATTTACTTTGAATGGGGGCAGTTTGGAAGTGGTATTATGAGGCATACAATAAGATCTTTTCTGGACATGGATCAGTTGATTGTTCCTTTTAGCTGTGAGCAGTATTGCACTGTGTTGGTATACAGTAATGGAAGTGGGCCCATGTACTGGAACTTTTTTAACTCGTGCTGCAAAAATTACTATTTATTTATTAATGGCATTAAATGACAGTGGTGTTTATCTTTTTGCATGCTGTTAGTTAGACATTTTTAGGAGTTGTATTTAAGTAGCATATCCCTTCAACATAAATGACTGCTATGCTGTTGTTCTATATGAAAGTAGGGTACTTTATAAGCTAATTTTAATGTTTTGGAATAAAATACGTACATGTTCTTGTGTATTTGGAATTGAAGGCGAAATGATAAATGAGATCCTTGTTGGCTGTGTGTAGGACTTTGATATAAGCTGAAAGAGTACATTTGTCAGTTATATTGCTTTTGTTCTAAACAAGATTTGTTTTCTGACCACCCTTGGTGATTTGTTAGCTGGTAAGAACTTACCTGAGACCTGTAAAAAACTAAATATGATATTTGACTTGGTGGGGAAGACATTTGGAGTATTTATGAGGAGAGAAAATAGGTGTTTTTCCATGGCTTTTTTCATCTGTGCTATCCCTTTTTTCTTAATCTAATTTTTGACAGAAGTAAAAGGGTAGTTTTTGCAGACTTTGTTTGGAAGCATTTAATAGCGCACAGCTGCTGGGGAACATAACTTAGATTAAACACTTTGTTTATTAACTAACTTCAAAAGGTATGTTTTGGGTTTTTTTTAATATACACAGAGTAACTCTCTGAGAACAGGTTCTAGTTGGTTCTTTATTATGGTTTTGCTCAGGGCTGGCGTTTTCCACCATATTGTTTATATAACACAGCAAGCTAAATGGTGGTTAGCTTGTCAACTTCTGTATGTGTGTTACTCTAAACTTGAGTGTCTGCCTGTGAATTAAAGTGTGTATCAGCAGACAGCTTTGCCCAGTTGAATGAAGCCTTGGAGTTGTTTGAGAAACTGTCCTTAAGTTTGGGGAGGGAAGGAAAGCAAAATACCTCTACAAAACACAATTTTGGAGGTGCAGCAGGAGCTCAGTCTTTCTGGAGCTGCCCCTGAGAGTGGAAATGGGTGAATGCAAGGTCATAAATACTCAGCTTGTCGTTTTTTGTCATTAATGGGGAACTTAGTCTCTCAAAACACTTGTTGCTGGAATGAGGATTCTTAATGAATGATACTGTCATGGTAAAGACTGAAGACCTTGTAATGCTAAGTTACAAGTGAAAAGCTTTGGATTATAGACAAAAGTGCACGTAGCTTACAACCTTAAAATCAGCCTTCCAGCTGTGCCTGTATCTTCTATAGTACTTCATTGCTCTGCAAGCATTGGTCATTCTGAGCTTTACAGACTATTCTAACTACCTTTCTTTGTGAGTTAACTTTTTTAAGCAGACCTTAAGTAAACTCACAACTTAAATATAAATTGGGACAGTGATACTTGTTGGTATATGGTTAAAGTTTTTACCTTAATCCTCTAGTCAGATACTCAGTGTTCTTGTATAAACCTGAAAGGAGAGTTCATGTCACGTTCCTGTTGACTGGCATGCTACTGCATGCACAGTTCCTATTGTATTGTGGATCTTCTCTTTGCAATATAAACTCAAAATGGGAAGTGAGCGCACAGTAGGTGTTTTAAAATAAATTTTTTAAAAAAATTCTCCTCAATTGTGACTCCCCACGTGTGATGTTTCTAGAGTAACCTTTCTGCTCAGAAGGCTGTTTTGTACTGATAGACTGATGGGTAAAGAAAGCAAATGCTAATACTCTGCATGTATTCATGATCCCTAGGATATGGCTGTAGCTTTAATAGTCCACACAAATTGGACATCGGTATGAAAGTGTATTTGTGAAGCTTGTAAGAATCGGGTTTAAATGTGAAAGGGAAGGAATCAGAAACAAGTGGAAACTCTTCAGTGCATGTTTTGCATCTATTGTTTTAGTAGTATTTTAGTTGAAAAGTCCTTCAGTTATTGTTTTGTGAATATCTAAAGCAAAACAAAAATCTTTACAGGGAAAAGCAGCCTTTTAAAATATACTTCAGAATAAATGAACCCTGATCAGTTTAGCTTACGTAAAATTTGAGATTTCTCTCAAGTGTAAATTATGTAAGAATGTCTGTTATTCCCATAATAAAAATATTTTGTGGGGGAAAATTAAATTTGTTGGAAAAAGGAAAATCCAAGCGCTCAAGATTAGGTTGAACATTCCCAAGTTTACCTTGATGGAGTTTGCTTAAGATCTGACTGTTTTATTTCACTTGCTTTTGGTAGTAAACAATGTTTCTTACAGTATGATAAATAAAAATTAATTACTGGCGTATGGCAAGGATGTCGTTAATTTAATATTTTCAGACTGACACGCTCTTAGATGGGGCACAGGAAGTGTTGAATAAGTACTGTCTATGTGCATTCATATGACTAACTGCCTAAATGAGAATAATTTAGAAGAAAGCAGAAAGGAAAGTTATCAAGAAAAAAAGTCGTATTACTGAAGCTTTACTGTTTTGACTCTAAGCAAATTAGCATTTGGTTATCATCTGGATGGTTAGACTTGGTACTTGTTTTCTACTGAGATTCAAGTATGTGTTGAAATCTTGAAGAGGATGGGGAAGCTTTCTGGTCTGGTATACTTAGCTCTGCCTTTACTACTAGACTTGTGGCATTTCATTAGAAGAAGCTATTTTAGAGCTTACGGAACTCTTACCGCTTCCACTTAGTCTGTTGGCCCAAACTTTATAATGTTTGGGGTCATGGGTTGAAGCAGGATGCTTAAATGGAAAGTCCACATTTCTCCCCATCCTCTATGGATGTTTGCAGAGCTCAACTCAAAAGCTATCTAGGCCTAGGTTAATAGCATATGACTATATAGTGAGCAGTTTTTCAACTTTGAAACATTGCTTCTTTCAGCATTAATACTAGACTAGTTTGAGGTTTTTCAAAGGTTGCTGTTTTTTGGGGCTTCTGTATAGGTAGCAGATGTGCAGCAGAGTTTTCCTGGTACCAGCTGAGTCCAAAGTGCGTTTTATCTAGGCAAGTGAGATGTCTCTTGCCTTAGAAATTATTTATACTGTCCTGTTTTAAATGCTGATGAGCACTCTCTTCTGAGTCTTGCAGATGGTAATTCTGAGTGGGTTTCAAAGTAAATGTGGAATATATGAAGATGTAACTTAAGTCTTAAAATTTATCCATGGGGTATAGTGTTAGCTTTGTCCTTCAGTTAGAGCTCATACAATAAACCATGTTTTTATGCAGCTGAAAGCTGTTTATAAGACCTCTTACAGCTTATCTATGTGAAACTCGTTCCTGTCTCTGACATCACAAGTTTCCTGTCTCATTTGACTGCCTCCATTGGTGGTGTGTATTTCTTCATTTCTCTTACTTCAGCTGTTACCAAACAGCTCTCAATCCTTTGAACTGGTAGATCTTGCAGCCAGAAAATAACTGGTATGGTTGATTTTTCCTACCAAGTGGAACTGGCTGCGTTCCCATTCTGAGCACTTGAGGTTTTTATAAACTGAAGAGCAAAGATGTAAATAATCATAACTGTATGAAGTCCTAATGCCTGAAATCTGGAGGTAGATGAATATATATCTGTTTTTGAGAAGAGATCTTTGACAGATGCTCTAGTCTGGTGTTTTACTGTGCTAGCTTAATGCTTAAGTGAATAATTCAGTAATCTTGCACACCAGAAAGATCTGAACTTATCTGCAAAACTCAGATGTAAGGAGATGTTTTATTCATTTAAAATGACTAAATAATTGTGTGCTTTGCAAAACAGTTACACTGGTAGTGATTTGTAACTGCATCAGGTGGTTCTTTTGAAATGCTGATTTAATATTAGGAGCTGATATGGAAAAACTTGTAGCTTTAAATTAATATGTGTAAATGCTCCAGAAATAATATTCCTACAGGTCTGTATCTGTATCTTGGAATCCTGATAGCTTTCTGTTTTGACTTTCTGCTGACAGGTCACATTTAGGGCAGGCAAAACATAAGGCACATAGCCCTCCTGAGAGTAGAAAATCTATTTCAAAGACACCCAAAGTGCAGTCTAATACTACTACTGAGCAGTCCAAGGGACACTTTTCTAAAAGGTAATTGTGCTTCATGTTCATATGTTAACCATTGTTATCTGCACTTCAAAAATTCCTATAATTATTGAGTTATACAGAGTTCTAATAAAATGTATGACTAATGGATATTTAACTAATCTAGGTATTGCATTCACTGGATATCTTTCAGTGTTTCCAGTTCTGTTTGTTTTTTCTTTTTCTAATTCACCAACTAAAAGCATTCCATCAGTGAGGGGGAGGAAATGATTTCTGCATAACTAGTCCTGGAATACTTGCAAGGTCTTTCTCTCCTTCATCTGCTTCGTGTTGGGGGAAGATTGCCCAAGGAGTTTAGAGCAATGTCCAATATGAATTGAAGTGTAAAATAATCCAAAATAGGCATGTGCTCAGGGTAATAATCTTGGTATTGCTTCTCTACTCTTTGTATGCTTCTGCTGTATACACACTGGAACAGTTTTCTGTCACGTAGAAGAGAATTTTGCTGTTTTTGTATGTGATTCACTGCATCAGTTTAAAGACTGATGAGAAACTATCCTTTAAGGGCCTTTCTTGAACAAGAATCCAGTTATGACTAGTTATGCATTACTGAACACTCCTTACTCTCTTGTGGAACTTATATTCTCAAACACTCAGTTAATAGCTTCATGGCTTGATTTTTTTTTTGTTTTGTTTTTTTGTTTTTAATCAGTTTGACTTTATATAAAGTAAAATCCATTCAAGTTAAACTTCCTTTTTAAGGAAGTGGTGTATTGTGCTTTTATTTTGCAATCTGCTTAGGTTTTATGCTAGCAAGTACGTGCAATATGACTGTTCTTATACAAGCATGTGGGAGTCTGCTTCATTGTAAACTTAAGTGTTTCTTACATGCAATATCTTTTATTATTAAAGAATTATGAAATTTATCATGCAAAATTCTTACAACTGTGAGGCTTCTTGAGTTCAACTCTAATGCTGTTCCTGCTTACTTCTACAGAGGCTGTAGTTCATCTGCTGTTTTAATACCACAACAAGAAGATCCAGAGGGAGTCAATACTTCAGAAAAGCAAAACACGGGGCAAGTGCCTAAGAAAGACAATTCTCGAGGAGTTAAACGCAGTGCTAGTCCAGATTACAGGAGGACCAATTCTCCTAGCTCTGCTAAAAAACCCAAAGCACTTCAACACACTGAAACTTCCTCAGAAACTAACAAGCCACATACTAAATCTAAGAGAAGACACTCAGACCAAGAGCAGCCTAAGTCTACACAATTGCCATCAACAAGCAAGGCTCACACCAGAAAGGGTGGAGCTGCTGGTAGCTCCAGAAGTCAGAAAAGGAAAAGGACAGAGAATCTGTCTTGTATAACGAGTGGGTCATCAGTTGAATCAACTGGCACTGAAGAAAAGTCAGCAAAAGTCTCCAAGCTGGCTTCAAAATCGGTGACCTCAGCCAAAGCTGGGTGTAGCACCATCACCGATTCTTCTTCTTCAGCTTCCACCTCCTCTTCCTCTTCTGCTGTTGCCTCTGCTTCTTCTACTGTTCCTCAGGGTGCCAGAGTGAAACAGGGAAAGGACCAGAGTAAGGCTAGACGTTCCCGTTCTGCATCCAGCCCCAGTCCAAGAAGGAGTAGCAGGGACAAAGAACCAAGTAAAACAGGTGGCTCTTCAAAGTTTGACTGGGCTGCTCGATTCAGCCCAAAAGTCAGTCTCCCTAAAACAAAACTGTCTCTACCAGGCTCTTCCAAGTCGGAGACATCAAAACCTGGACCTTCAGGACTACAGGCTAAGCTAGCAAGTAAGTCATTATTTTCTGGAAGAATAAACACATATGTTTTAAAAGCAAGTCTTCTAAACAAATACTTCTGTTTTTTCAGGCTGCTTGTGATCTTTGTAGAAAAATTAACTTTTAGTATGTTCTGCTGAGTTAGGTATAGCTGTGTCTGGAACTATTTACAGCTAAAGCAGATGATTTAAGTTCAGTCAGTGTTCTGTAAGTTTCAGTTGCTTCTGTGTCTACATTGATTTTAAAAATAAAATACATGTAAAATAATTGGATTCTGTGATGAAGGCATGTAAGTTATAAAACACTCTTGATTATATTCCTTTTGTCAGATTTTTATTCTCCCTCATTTTCATAAGTCTTCTGTTCTGAAGTGGGAATGATAAATGCTGGAAAACAAATAGACCATATGTAGTTTTCTTCTTTGAGACATACTTTCCTGATTATTCCTTGTGAGAATCTGATGTTTAGGAACTGTAGTCTTGTAAACCTGGCGTACATAGTGCTGGGGATATTAGTCACTTTATCTTCTAAGTCGTTCTAGGTATGTCTTCTTTCTGGTGTTGAGTTTGAATAGCAGCTATTGTTCCTGAACATGATCACTGAGAAATGTAGGCTATTTCCAAGCAGAGCACCTGCTTGCTAGTATGCAGATAGACTTGTAGCCTGTTGTCTTGAACCGTTTTTTAAAATGTGTTTTGTTGCCTTTGTGTACTGAATGATTTATTTACTGCATGTATTATCTATAACTTGATGTAAGAAAACTTGCTTACTCTCTTGTTCCTTTACTTAGACATGATCACAAGTAGCTTGTTCCAACTGGGACACATCCATAGCATATATTAATCCTGGAATTAGGTGAAATAATCAAAAGCAACTGGGTATCTTTTTGTATAATCAACATGGGTCAATTAAGTTTAACGGATATCTTTTGGCTAATATGCATGACTGGAGTATTGATTCTGGAATTAACATAATCTAACAGAAGAATGGCATTTGGAAAGGAGAAAGGAGTTATTTGCTTTACAGCAAAGTTATTTTTTTTCCTACCTCCTCTGAGAGTCAAGGCTACCAGGTGACAAATTCCAGAATACAAACTCTGAATTTGCATGGGGTCGAAGGAGAGGGAAGTGAGTAGAAGTCAGGGAACAATGGGAATGACCAGCAAAATCTGAGCTAAGTCAGGCTATAGGCAATGAAGAAAGGCAGCAGGAAAGAGAAAGAATTCATCTCCAACAAATGAACAAGAAGATGAAGGCAGAGAGTAATTCATGTGATAAGTTAAACTTCTTGAAGGATTGAGAAGGGAAGGGGAAGGGTGGAATAGCACATTGTAAAGGGCTGTGTGTGTGTTGTGTACCTTGAAAAACAGCATTGAAAATGTGAGGCTAAACTGTTGCTGCAAAGACTGAACTGAGAAGGGTGTCATAGAAGAGCTAAAGGTGTTTTGTTAGGACATAAGATGCTCAAATATATGTGACAAAACCAAGTTGGTAGGAACTGTAGGTGTGTGTATAAAATGTCACTAGTAAGAGGCCCAAAACGTGGTGAGAGATGTTTCTATGTGTGGTAGGCAAGTTACATTCTATAGATGACATTTCAATTTGAGGGAGGGGAAAAGTTCTAACAGGAGTTACTAGGAAGTCTAAAATGTCTAATGCCTCTTTACTGTACAAAAGATTACAGCAAAACTTATTCCAGCAAATATCATTGATCACCAAATATCACTATAAGAGCCCAACCTAGAACAGAAGTCTTAAACTATGATACGTTCAAACAGAGTCAGCCTTTCTAATAGTGCTTTCAGACAACGGATTGAGGTGATCTTGGAATCAATAATGTCTGCTGTTAGCTTAGTCTTTTAAAAAACGAGCTTGCGTGACAGTGACATACATTTTCAAACTGTTTGGAGAAATAAGTATTTTAACAAAACATGCATTTTGCATAATGCTGAGAAATGTCATGAAAATAGGAAGAACATAAACCACCAGGGTAGGTTTTTGAGAAAGATTGGTTAAGTTAAAATTTATTTTCTGTAGCAGACCAGTAGCGTTAGAGGGTAAGGGAGCAGAATAAAGTGATGCCTCTCACACATATTAACACCCTGGGGCTGTCTAAAGCAGGAAGGCAGAATGATCTGGATGTAATTGAGGTGTACACCCTTCTACCTGGAAACAACTCCTTAGGAATCATAGTAATTCTATGCAGAAACTAAAATCTTAAACTTTGTAGGCTTTTATAGGGGTATATATGATAAACACATTTGGAGCAGTCTGAAATAGGGCTTATAGAATTACTGGGAGATAAAGAAGTGAGCGTAACTGCAAAAACTTCAGGAAAATGATAGGTGGAAGTGGTTCTAGGAAAACAAATGGGAGGAGAGGGGGGATTATCCAGGCTAACATAAAATCATAGATTGGTTTGGTTAAAAGGGAACTTAAAGATCATCTCATTCCGCATCCTCTGCCACAGGTAGGAATACCTTTCACTACACCACGTTCTCAAAACCCCATCTGGTCAGTCATGTCTATATAAATGCAATGCTCTTCCCTTCTGGACATGAAGCAGTCCAAAGGAGTACAAGAATCATTGTTAGGGGTTGTGATCTTTTAATGAAAAACAAGAGCAGCTGATCTGACTTACTCTACTGAAGAGAAGAATGAGGAGAAACATGGCTACCATCTTTGCAGAAGTTTTTCACATGCTGGAGGAGAATGCCCTGAGGTTTCTTATCCAATCCTTCTCTGTAGCTAAATAGGTCTTAAAGTCAGCCCAGGTGACTTTCAGAATGTTAAGCTCTACACAGCAGTCTCTGTAACAGAGCAGTGACATCACTGAGTAACAGCTAAAGAATATGCTGGAATAACAAAAACAGGCTAGACTGAAGTTCTTCGCATCTATTTGACTAGTTGACTGTTTCTTCACAGGGGAAAGGGGGAAGAGAAGAAGAAAACAGGTTTCTCATTTTGTTCTTGTGACTTGAGTGTTTTCACATCCCTTTCAAGGCTGTATCTGTTGTAGGGGCTTTTTAAATGTTGCAATCAGGTTATGTTACTGATTATATAACAATATAAAATCAAGCTTATGTTTCCATTATTGGGGAAATCTTTGCTGTCCTTTGTGTATTATCTTGTGGCCCTTAAGTAGGGAGAAACTGGCAGCAGTGGCTGGGACAGCGTTAAGAGCGGGGGTGACTTAGGATAGCTGTCCCTGCCTTTACTTGGAGATTTAAAGGTTTTTGGGAGGTTATTGGTATGTGCACTAAAAAGCCATGTGGATATAAAGATGGAGTCTGAATGATATATAACTCCTGGCTTTGAGGGATTTGTCAGTGGTGGGAGAAGAGAGTCAGAAAGTAGCTCTGAATTAGTTTATTTGGGATTGTAGGTACAGTGCTGGCTTGGGTGATGGTAGTTACAGACTTGGGATTGAGGCAGTTAGGTGGCTAGCTTGCAGATATTTTGTTTAGTTGTGGTGACAGGCTGTGTGGGGCTTTAATATGAGCTGGGGATGTCTGGGTTGGTACTGAGGGAGGGTAATAGCGGAATATTAGAATGAGACGAGGCTGTCTTGCCTTCCCCTCCTACAGCTTTTTTTACCCTATCTCTCTAATTAGTGAGAAGAGCAGCTGCATTTCCTTCATAAGGCATTTTCTTTCTGAACTGCAGATGAAGGGGTTTCTAGGTTATGAACTGTGAAAGTTTATTTAACTTTGTTTTGACTTGGGTAATACATTCAGACTTAATAAGTGATTGCAGTACAGCTGCATTCAAAACTTTTTTGCACAACAAAATCTTCCTTAAATGCTGACAAATAAACACACTTAATTGTGAAGTTAAGATTTCTTAGTTTGATTCGTTAGACTGTGCTATTTCAGGTTTAGCCTGTTTGAATGTGTTTTCCTTCTGACTCATAAACATGAGTGCTTGGCATGCAAAATAGGATGATGTCAGGGCATAAGCAATATATGTCTGCCATAAGAAAGAAAGCCTATGCTTCTGCTTTAATTCTGAGATTTACTTCTGAAGTGTTTTTAGGTGCAAATAAGATGCTTAAACCTGATTTTTTTTTTTTTGAGGGGTTTGGATTAGAGATCATTTAGGTAAACTTGACACCCACAAGTCTGTGGCCCTGATGGATGCACCTACAAGCGTTGAGGGAGCTGGCAGATGTTATTGCTAAGCCACTCTCCATCTTTGAATGGTCACAAAGAACAGCAGAGATGCCTGAGGAAAGCCAGTGTCACTTCAGAAAAAGGCAGGAAAGAGAACCTAGGGAACTGCAGACTGGTCAGTCTCCCTCCATCCCTGGGAAGATGATGGAAGAGCTTATCCTGCATTGTTATCTCTAAGCATGTGAAGGAGGTTATCAGTAATAATCAGCATGGATTCACTGTGGGGAAATAATGTTTATCTAGGCTGATAGTCTGCTGTGATGGAATGGCTGGCTGAGTAGATGAGGGGAGAGCAGTGGATGTTGTCTGTCTTGACTTCAGCAAGGCTTTTGTCTCCTGTAGCATCCTCGTAGCTCAGGAAGTGTGGGTGAGGTGAATATCAATGGAGTGACTTGAGAACTGACTGAATGGCAGAGTTCAGAGGTTATTAGCAGCAGCACAGTGTCCGGTTTGGAGGCCTGTAGCTGGCAGAGTTCCCCAGCAGTCAGTATTGGTCTCAGTCCTGTTCTACTGGTTCATCAATGACCTGGATTAGGGGGCAGAGTGCACCCTCAGCAAGTCTGATGATACAAAAGTGAGAGCTGTGGCTGATGGAGCAGAGGCTGTGTTGCCGTCCAGTTAAACCTGGAGAAGCTGTGGAGTTGGATGGAGAGGAACCTAATGAAGTTCAAAGGCAAGTGCAGGGTCCTGCAGCTGGAGAGGAATAATTTCACACACTACTGCAGGTTAGGAGTTGATCTGCTGGAAAGCAGCTCTGTGGAGAAGGACCCGGGGGCCCCGGTGGAGAACAGACGGCGCATGAGCCAGCAGTGAGCCCTTGTGGCTAAGTATGCCAACAAAATCCTGGGGCGCATTGGGAAGAGCACTGCTAACATATCAATGGAGTTGATCTGCTCCTCTGCTCTGGTGAGGCCCCACCTGGAGTGCTGTGTCCAGTTCTGGTCTCCCCAGTTCAAGGAAGACCAGGAACTACTGAAGAGGTCCAGTGGAGGGCTATGAAGGTAATGAGGGGACTGAAGCATCTCTCATGAGGAAAGCCTGAGACATTTGTGCCTGTTTAGCCTGGAGAAAAGACTTATTATTTGTGCATACAAATACTTCAGGGGTGGCTACCAAAAGACTTGGGCCAGACTCTTTCAGTGGTGACAAGCAGCAGAGGACACAAACTGAATATAGGAAGTTCCACTGAATAAGAAGAACCTCTTTGAAGGTGACAGAGCAGTAGAACAGGCTGTCCAGAGAGACAGTGGAGTCTGCTTTTCTGGAGATACTCAAAACATGCCTGGACATGATCAGTGAACGTGCTGTAGCAGTGGGATTGGATGACCTCTGAAGATTGTTTCAGCCCCAACCTTTGAATCTGTGGCAATTTCTCTATCTATTAGAAATAGTGCTGAATAAACAACTTATGGAGATGAATATCAAACCAATTCCTCTGAGACCCCTTGCTGTCTGTGTGTGACAGTGTGACTGGTGCTTGCCTCCATCAGGTGTACACAGGGCATCTCTAATCTCATTTTCCTGAGCACTGGCTGTGCTCTATTTACTGGTGAATGCTTGCCACTTTTAGCCTCCTGCAACTAAAACCACAGGACTAACCTTCAATTTTGAGGCTGTGCTGGCTATTCCAAATTTTAATGACAATGTGAGTGAAAGGAAGAAGGCTCAGCCAGAAGAAATTAGCAGTCCTGAAGTTATGGTGTTGGGAAGACTTGAAGGATGTGCAAAAGATGCAAGTGGTAAGATTGACTTAAAGTTGATTGAGAAGGCTTCTTAAAGCAGAGTGGCATTGACTAGCAGGAAGGGAACATGCTGTGAGGAGAGTTTCTTCACTTCCATCTTTCAGCCTTTAGAATTAATAGAGGTAGGTGGAAGCTTTATTGTACCCTGGTAGATTCTCAGAGACAGAAAGTAAAGACTTGAGAAAAGAAATACAGAGAAAAAGATCTGACAAGTAGAATGTTCTTGAGCATCAGAAGCAAATGTGCTCAGGGTGTAATGTATTCTGCAACTCACTCACCAAGCAGTAACTGGGTAACTGTACATTCTCTACAACCTTCAGGTAATTCAGTTTAAAGAGATGGCTCAGCTAATTTAATGCCACTTATGGAAAAGAACAACCCATTTTATTGCACTTTGTCCTACTGCTTGATGGTGTCTGTGCTTATCTGACCCTTAAGCAAACTCAGCTAACCAAACTGGCAGAATACTGAAACAGGAAAGTGTGTGTCAGATGTGTACTTTGTACATCTTGGGATTGATTTGGGGAAAAAATAAAGAGATGGATGAGCCATACTTCTAAACAACAGTAAGCTGTTAAGCTGGCTCTGCTGCTTTGTGAAACTCTTGTCCTTAGCAGAAATCCTGTTTTTATACAAGTTAAGTCAGTCTTCACTTACAGTGGATGTGTGGTGTCTCATCAGTAGCCCATTGCTAAGCTAATATGAAGCTACTTAATTTAGGTTTGACTATTTGAAAATGACTACCCACAGATTGGAAGTAAAAAATGGTGTGCTGACATAAAGGATGAAAATGTGCATTTTTTCCCCCCAGTGAACTCTACTATATGAAGATGATTAATTTACTCTTCTGATGTAAAGCGGAAGTGCATTTCACTTAGAATTTCACCATGGTGTTATAGGTACTTAGTATCCTAGTTTTCCATATGTGTGATATGAGAAAGTATCTAAACTCTGTGGGGCAAAGATTTTACTGGTGGAGTAATACCTAGTGCCAGTTGAAGAATGCATTTTCTAGTGTAAAACACATCCAGCTCTGAGGGAAATGTTGATGTTTCATCGTACTTCTGACTACTTGAGAAGTGTAGCTATGGCATGGGATCCTGCTGCTACTATTTCAAATGACTGTTGTCTTGTACCTGTACCTTATGACATGTTTTCTCCTGTCACACCTGTCACCCCCCCCCAAGTATTACATACACTAAGTAGGGTTTGAGTCATTGTGTTGTTGTAACTTCAAATTAATTTTTTTTTTGTTTCAAAGCATATGTAGTAAAAATGCCACTACTTCTTGAATATTGAAAAAAGTTTCATATGTTCTGTATGCACAGACCATGTGGAGATTCAAGTGTCGGGCCTGCTTCAGTTCAGTGCTTGGTGGCTTTTAAGTACAGAACATTGTTGTTCTTAAGGTTGCCAAATTTCTTGAGTTGCTAAGCCAAGTGTGCGGTAAAAACAAGAATATCAGGTTAACCTTCATCTGCATAGACCTCGCCTGTACACAGCATTGTATTTCTGGGTCAAATATGCTGTGGTGTTTGAAAGGACACACTCTTGGTCAGATCAGTAGTAGTTTTATAGATCACTTTTCCTTTTCTGTTAAATGCTGCATAGTTGTCATTTCATCCCTCAGCACCACAACTGCATTGCTGGAATGTTTTAGGATTAAGGAAATAGAAGCTAGTTTGATAACTTCTGAACTCAAATGCATTGCACGTTTAATTATGTTTTATTTCTCCTTTGTTGCCAGAAGAGGGAGCAGTGATCTAACTTACTTTTCAAAATTGTTTGCATCTGTTCTAGTAGTAATGTCTGAATTCAGTGTTCTGATGTTCTCTTCTGTTAATATATTCTGGAGGGGTGTGGATGGGGTCACTGCAATGTCAAACTGGGCCTGATAAAATGTTTTGATTTTACTCTAAATTGTCAGTTTTTTACTTTAGAAGCTGCCATTGGATATTTCAACCTGATAGTAAGCTTGCTGAGAATCACCTCAGAATGTTGTATTGCATGGGGGTTTTGTGCGTTTGACCTTGGTTCTGTGGTGGGATGTTATCAGAACAATGGCTTTGTCACCTGGAGTAAATTGTTACCAATTGGGTCGGTTTACAATAGTGCAAATACTTGTAAATTAAACACTGGAACTCTTTTTTTCAAAGCTATGAGAATGTGCTTGCTTATTTGCATGTAGGATGGCCTTATGACAGTAAAAAGGGCTGAAGGGCTGTAGTTCAAATAGCAACACGAATAATACATGGGATAAATCTCAGCACTGACAGTGCTTGACTCCTGGAGGAGTCTGATTGAAGACAGTTATTTTTAAGCCATATTAATGTGAATAAAACTGACTGAAAGTTGAGATTGCAACCACCACTGCCTTCCCTCTCAAAATGTAGTTTCTTTTTTTAAGGCTAAAGCATCTTCTTTTAATTGTTTGAATGTAGAAATAATGCACTTGTATCCCATAATGTGATACCTGTTAAGCATGGGAAAGATATCTGTAGCTGTAGCACATAGTTTAGTAAAAGGTGCCTGTATAAAAACTTGGAGTTTAGTATTACTTAACTCAATGAGTAAAAGTAAATGTCTGGACCTTTCTTTTCTTGATGTAGCAGTTCAATGTAAGCTGACTAAAATTGATGTGGGCTTATTGTGGTTCTTACGCAGAAGCTGTTTTTTTACTTGAAGGTTTCCTGTGCACCAAAGTCTAATTTCTTTGTAGAACTGCTGTGTATTTAAAGACTGACTTACTCTCAATTCTTCACTTGTTGTATAGGTCTCAGAAAATCTACGAAGAAGCGCAGTGAATCACCACCTGCTGAGCTCCCCAGTTTACGGCGGAGCACACGGCAAAAGACCACGGGCTCCTGTGCTAGCACCAGGTAAAACTTGGGGAAATGGAACTTGATCACTGCAGTGAGTTGGTATTCATGTCGTTTCATGCATGAAAATTGGCCTTGTCTGTCTCTGACTTGGCTGTTGTAAAAGTAACTGTAACTTTTCAGGCATGCTGGATTACTCTGTACAGTGGTGTCATGGTAGCACATAGGATTTGTTGCCATCAGACTTAGAGTAAGTCCCTCAGCTGTGGAGGTGGAGGAAGATAAACAGCCAAAGCCAGCATCACAAACTGAAGTAATCCTGTCCTTAGAAAGGTGTTTAAGAAGACAGACAGTAGTGCTGAACTACTGTCCATCATGAATAATTAAATAGATAATTGTTTTGAAAAACAAGACTTCATGGTACCACACAGAAGTCAGTTTTAATAAGGTGCACTGTTAACCTGACTAAGCTTGTCAGCAGTTTCATCTGAATTGCATCTAAGTACTTAATGTACTTCCTGGTGCAGAGAAATAGTCCTGATTTAGTAATTTTAAACAGTTGGTAGATTAAATGGGAGGGGACAGTTAATGTATCCTGTGATGCAATAAACTTTTGTAGTTGCATATTTTGTGGGACTAGACGTAGGAAGCTTAACAAGGTTTATTTTTGTTCTTATGCCTAGACTGTTTAGTTGTTCTAGCACATTCTCTTTTCCCTCTTCCACACCATTAAAAAAAACCACTTTTGAAGTCTTTATTTTGTTGTCAAGTGTGTATTTGAATTTGACTGTTTACTTTGAAGGTGTATGTGTTTGTAGTGATGAAGACTGTAGTATTTAAAACTGCAAATCTAAATAGGCTCATCCTCTCTTTTTCTGACATTGAAAACCAAGATGAATGTCAGAGTCCTCCTCTTGGTTTCAGTAGTACAGAACTTCCTCTAAAGATGATTACTCTATCTAACAGTTACTTCAAGCTTGCTCATTTTTGCTGTTATATTTTAGTAGATTGCCTCATATTGAAGTGTGTAATGTAAAGATGTGTCTGTAATGCCTTAGTGTGAACAAGTTGCTGCCATGATGCAGGGCAGGGAGAGTACAGAAGGGTTGGATAACTTTGGGAAGATTTGATTCTTCCACACATCACTCATTTGTGCAGTGTGGCAGTGATGTTGCATAAACATTATGTAGTCTTGAGCAGGCTTACATTAATCTCATATCCTAGTTCATAAGGCCTGAAATTTTGTTTTTTGAACCTTTAGTCGGCGAGGCTCTGGCCTGGGCAAAAGAGGAGCAGCTGAAGCTCGCCGACAGGAGAAGATGGCTGATCCTGACAACAACCAGGATGGAGTTAACTCTTCAGCTGCACGGACAGATGACCCTCCCCAGGGAGCTGCAGGTAAGAAGGAATTACAACTGAAGAATTTTTAGCATAGCTTTTATTGTAAAATTATCTGCATTTATTAACAGCTATATCAATTAAGTTCTGAAGAGAAATTATTTAAGCTGGAAAATAATGCTGGAAGGTTTGTGAGTGAGCAGGACCCTTATATTTGATGATGATTCTTTGGCTATTTGGTGTGTGTCTCAGTTATGCTTTTTTTGTAGTATCCAAACTATATCCAGTAATCCAGATGTTAGTTTTTAAGCTTCTGCCACTTTAAAAAAAAGTAACTTCAGCTGATGCTATATAAGTATCACCAACTGAGAATATAGAAGGCGTGCATTACCTGTAAAAGCTCTGTTAAAGCTATTTGGAAATATTCTACGGATTTTCTGTTAAAATTGCAAGCATGTCTTTACTGGAGAAATTTGTGGCCAAGTTGAATGCCGTTACTTACACAGATGTATTAGATGATAATTTTATCATCTGGTCCTAATTAGTGAGCACAAAGGAGCTGTGCAGTAATTATGCTGAATGGTAGAAAGTATTAAACATTCTATACATAGAGCTGGCTACATCAGTGCAAAAAGAAATAATGGAAACTAAGTACACAATCATTCTTAATTAAAAAAAGTATGCATTTGTTAATGATACAGGTAAATCTGTCTGAAACATAATTTTATAGCTTTAACTGCATTTCTTTTTATATTCTTGTATTGATAAAGCTATTCTCTTCAGCTTTTGGGAAGTACTAGTCCTGTAGACTGGTCTGTTTTAAAATGGAAGTTTTACAGGAGTTTGCTGATGGCAGTGTTAAATGCAGAGCATGCTTTTGATGGCAGAACCATTTTTGATGTGAGTTTTGTGGCTTTAGAGACATTGTAACTTGTGTTAATCTCTTATTGCTTCTTTAGCTTCTAGTTCTGTTGCTGGAGCTGTAGGTATGACAACTTCTGGAGAAAGTGAGTCAGATGATTCTGAGATGGGAAGACTACAAGGTATAAAAGTTGTTACTAATTTACCTTTTTGGTTGTTAGTAGCCTGTAAATCACCACACCTACACAAATTCTGTATGACATTCAACTGGGAAGGCTGTATTTTGTTTCACTGTCTGTGAATGTGGTTTTGCTTACAGTGATTCTGAAGTAGGGATTTACAAGCCTTAATTCACAAAAGATGCAAGGATATCTTTAAGAGGATGGGATAGTGTCTTCATTTAAATGGTGTGTAATACCCTGCTACTGATGATTTTCCAGGATGATGTGGTGGGGAGAGAACTGAGAACTCAGTCCTATTAAGTGTGTAAGCTCAAATATGAAAATACTCTTTGCAAGCATGTTTTAAGGTTAGAGGCCAGGTTAGGCCTACTATACTCTGCCTGCTTCTAGATAACTTTTTTTTTGTGCTTGTCATTGATACCCATGTTGCTGTAAGCTTTGACAAAAAAAATCTGAATGTTCTTAAAATGCTTGCTTTTGTGCTTGGGCTAAAGGAGACTGGTTTCTCAAAACCAGAGAGTACAACAGGTATAAACTCAGTTTGCATGTCCTGCAACTGGTCTAATGATTTTGCTACTACATTGCAGGGAGTCCTGAGATTATGATCTCCCTTGCAAATGACAGGTTTTTGTTAATCTGGGTATTTAATGTGGAAGTGAGTGCTGTCAGTATCAGTTCATTTGCTTATAGTTTGCAGTAAGTATAGGTATGCATTAGGAATATTGGGCTAAATTGTTTTTTCATTATTAATGATTTATTGATCAGCAGTAGTCACGGTTGCTGCAGTAAAAATCAGAATCGCCCACTTAGTTTAGCTTAAGTGAAGGACTGTAAAGTATTGAAAATCAATCAAAAAAGAAATCTGCTAATATGTAGCAGAGTTCTTCCCTCTCCTGCTCATCAGCAAATAAAGCTGTTGAACCTGTTTTTCAGTGTCATTTTTTTCAGAGTAGTAGTGCCTGCAGGTCCTGGAAACATGAAGATAAGCTTAGCCAATCCTGTGTAGTTTGAGTTCTGATTTGAAATTACAGCCTGATGTATCTGCTCTTCTGGCTCTAGGCTTGTAAGAGTTTAACAGATTAGATTATTTTTGTGAAATACACAGCTGTGGATACTCAGCGGGTGACTTTGTAAAGAACCTTAATGCTCTGATAGAAACAAAAATTGGTTTAGTTACTTGTTGCTTTAAGGTAAACTTCTTGATTTATTTATTTTTTTTTTTTTTCAAAATTGAGGTAGCTTCAGTCATCTAATCCTAACTCTTAAAGTATCAAAATTCTAGTAGTCTTAAATGATAACATCACGGAATTTGAGCTTTTAAAAATATACGTAGAAGCTTTGACAATGGCTGTTATCCTCTGTTTGCTTTTAGCTCTATTAGAGGCTAGGGGTCTTCCTCCTCACCTGTTTGGCCCTCTTGGTCCTCGGATGTCGCAGCTCTTCCACAGGACAATTGGAAGTGGAGCTAGTAAGCAAAGTTTGTCTAATTTGACTTAATTCTTTCCACTTCCAGACTAGTAGAATTCAGCCAATAGTAAATCTAATATTTGTGTTAGTGTCATAGTTTAATATAGTATTTTACGTGTTGGAGACTTGTATGTCGTAGTAGTGCTAGACTACTTGTCGACCATTTTAATTTGCTTGTCTTCCTTTAAGGAAGAAAAATTTGCCTTAGCTGTATTTCTTCGCTTTTCTTTTTTGGGGCATCTTAATGTTCCCTTCTAGTTGGGGAAGGGAGGGTTCTTGCCTTTTCACCCCTCCTTATCTTTTTCTTTTGCATGATGGGCTGCTTAACAAAAGACCTCTCCAACCCCACTGGGTTTTTTTTGCTAGCTTTAAACAAATGCTTAAGCTAGTTTTAAAACAATTAGTAGATGTCAGTTCTAAGTTATGTTGGTTTTAGTTTCAAAAGTGTCTTAGATTTTGGACAGAATGAATTTCCTTTAGACATTGTGTCAGTGAGAACATGGGTCCTTAGACTTGTTGCACCAAGTCTGTGCTATGCAGCTGGATGAGATGTGTACCTTCCAACCCAAGTCTGGCTTCCCAGGAGAGCCAGAGGCAGCCTGCTGCACTGCATGCCAAGAAGAGGATGGGGTCTCATGGGTGTTCCATGTGCTGTATTTTCTGGGGGGTATTGCAAAGTCCTTTGCTGCACAGAGGTGGGATGGTTTGGGTTCTGGCACCTGCTGTAGGTTGGCAAGATGGCTGTGCTGAGCAGTGTGGCGGACTCCCTGTGCTGACCAGTCTGCACTGGAAAGGCAGCCAAGAGTGAGATTTTTGTCTCCCTTCCCTATTCCCCCTTTTTATGACAGGGAAAGGAAGTGAAGCTACAAATACAGAGGAAAACAAACTATCTCTGGTCTTCCACTCTGGCAGAAGTATAGCACAGCAGTTCCCTTGAACACTTTCTAATACCTTTTTTCCTAAATTTTTTTTCTGGATATCTAGGTTCTAAAGCTCAACAGCTTTTACAAGGTCTCCAAGCCACTGATGAAAGTCAGCAACTACAGGCAGTGATTGAGATGTGTCAGCTGTTGGTTATGGGAAATGAAGAAACATTAGGAGGATTTCCAGTCAAGAGTGTTGTACCAGCTTTGGTAAAGATTTAATCTCAGATTTCTATTGGAGGATACAATATTTCACGCAATGTCTTGCTTAAATTAAATCAAATCATCATTATTTATACTGTCTTACGTCTAAGTGTATGTGTATCTGTCTCATTTGGTTTTGAGAGGATGTTTTGCTAAATTTTGATAGCTCTGTTTTTGAATAGCTCAAGGATAGGTAGTGGTTCTTTTGGAATTCTTACTAACATTCAAAATCCCGAGTCAAAAGCTACAGTAGTGATTTGTACCATTTTTATGATGATCTCTAGATACATTCTTCTAAACAAACAATACTTTCTTTTTAAAACAGATAACACTGCTGCAGATGGAGCACAACTTCGACATTGTAAGTAGTTTGTAATATTTAAGAAGCTTTTGAAATATAAGAATGTTATCTGAACTTAAAATCAAATATCTGTATATTTAATAGATGAATCATGCATGTCGGGCCTTAACGTACATGATGGAAGCACTTCCCAGATCATCTGCTGTAGTGGTGGATGCAATTCCTGTCTTCTTGGAAAAGGTAAAATGAAATCAAAACAGTGATAAAACAACATTGAGGGGATTTTATCTTTCGTTTTAGATTTAGGATTTGCTGTTAAGATGGTGGCTTCTTTTCATGGCTTACAAGATAATATAAAATGTGAGAAGCTTCTAAAGCTGGGCTTAATCTCTGCTCCCACCCTTACTGAAAAGTGCTTTCTCCTTCACTGAGAAATTTTTGTTGGATTGGTGTTGCAAACATACAAAATGTATAATTGAGCTGTCACCTCTTGGACTAGCTCCGTGGCTGAGGTAGCCTTAAACTGGCAGGCTTGGTCAGAGCTGGTTTTAGTAGCATATGTGTCTTAGTAGAGGCTGCATGTCTGAGTGTTAATCAAAACGATTATTTTTGCAGATCAGTTTAGAAATTGATGTACAAGCTTTTTTGTTTTCTTGTAGCTGCAAGTTATCCAGTGCATTGATGTGGCAGAGCAGGCGCTTACAGCCCTGGAGATGTTGTCACGCAGGCACAGTAAAGCCATTCTGCAGGCAGTAAGTAAAACCAAAGAAAAGGCAGTTTGCCTCTGCCAGCTCTACATCTTGGTGATCTGTGAAGATGAAATAAGAAAGTAACTTTCTGTGACTTTAGCAGTGCTGCGAGTGAAAATGTTCCTTTGTTTTGTTACAGGGTGGGTTGGCAGACTGTTTGCTGTATCTGGAATTCTTCAGTATAAATGCACAAAGGAATGCACTAGCTATTGCTGCCAACTGCTGCCAGAGTATAACACCTGATGAGTTTCACTTTGTGGCAGACTCTTTGCCACTGCTAACACAAAGGTTAACCCATCAGGTAAGAAATGGAACCTTCTGATTATGAAAGCAGTTCAAAGATGTCTCCAGATACCTGGTTCTTTGCTATGTAGTATTTGCCTTTGTGGGGTGATAATTGATTGAAGTTTTTATACTGTCAAGTTGTGATATGCCAATGTACATATGGACGTTTTCTGGTTCTGTAAATGTGACATTTTATAAAACAAGACAAATAAGGTACTTAAAGCATGAGTAATAGTTTTGTAGTTCTTGTAAGAGCAAAGGTGTCAGTAAGAGGAAGTCCAGTAGCATTACTGGTTTTATTTTTTCTTAACAGACAGCTGCAGGGTTCTCTCCCACTTTAAATTCAGAACACACACAGTTCTAATTTTTGTGGGGTTTTTGTGCTTCAACTCTTTTGGGGGGTTTATGGTATTTTAAAAAATTTCCTGCTTTTGTACAATAGTTTGAAGTGATGAATGTGAAGTCAAGGGGCTCCTAAGGGCTGCATATTCTGCAGAGTGCTGGTGTGCTCATAAATGAGTACTTAAAATGATGATTGCACCAAAGAGATTTTTCATGATCTGCTTGGTTGGCAGATCCCTGTTAAAAAGATGAAAAAGGAGACTTATTTTGTTTATTAACAAATGCAACTAATTGGAAGCTTCCAGGTAATGGTTTTGTGTTGTTCTTGTGCTATTCTTAATTTCGCCTATATCATCTTGCTGAATGACTACTTGAATCTTTGAGGCAGCTTCTAAGAAGCCAAATGACAGCTTTAGATTGTACTCTAGAAATGGGAAGCACCATTCTCACCAGTGGTAGGGACAAATACTGATCCTAATCTCTGAAGAGAAGCTACAACACATCAGCATAAGATTTCAAGAAATTTTGAAGTGGAAATTTTCTGGAAAAGAATTTTGAGTTAGCTCTTAACAGAATAATTGAGGTTTGAAGAGAGCTCTCTTACCTAGTCCTAGCTCCCCTGCAAGGTGAGCTAGAGCAGATGGCCCAGGAGCATATCCAGATGGGTTTTTTTTCTGTTTTTAAGTATCTCCAAGGATGGTGAGTTAATCTCTCAAGCAAACCTCTTCCAGTGCTCAGCCACCCTTGCAGTTAGTGTTTATGTTCAGGTGAAGTTTTTTGCGCATTTCATTCAACTCACTCAAACTAGAGTGAGTTGCATTCATGCATTCATTCAACTAGAGCTATTTTCAGGGCAGTCTTTACTTGTGTCTTTGAATTTGCTGTGTTGTCAGGTTTGGTGTAGTTTGTAGAACAGTAGCCTTTACTCTTGCTTATTGTCTATAACTCCTGTTACTTTGGCTTTGTAGCTCTTTTCCCTATTGTTTCTTCCTTTCAGAATCCAAAAAGAATATTAGAGATTAATAAATTAATCTCTAAAGGTCTGTCCCTAAAGGTATTTGTATTGCAAGTGGGGGATGCTTCCCAAGGAATACGTAGGAAGTACAACTGTATGATTAGGCCAGTTTAGACTGTCAGTGAATTTAAAAGTCAGAGCTGTCGTGCGCTGTAAAATGTAATTAGACTGGCCCTTTTGCAGAAACTTTATGAATGCCTCAAAATGACAGGATGTTCTGATGCAAGTTAAAACATTCCAATTTAAACAAAATTTCTTTATAACAGGACAAAAAGTCTGTTGAAAGCACTTGTCTGTGTTTTGCACGGCTAGTGGACAACTTCCAGCATGAAGAGGTAAGAGTGTGGATAGAGGTGCATTTTTACTTTCTTCTCCACCCACCCTCTTTCTCTTGAGGGCTCACCTTTCAAGGACTAACGTTTCCCATTTTGTTGTTCCCTTCTGAAGAACTTGCTGCAGCAGGTTGCTTCCAAGGACTTGTTAACAAATATCCAGCAGCTCCTGGTTGTGACACCTCCT
Source organism: Turdus rufiventris (assembly GCA_013186435.1). Classification (NCBI taxonomy): domain Eukaryota; kingdom Metazoa; phylum Chordata; class Aves; order Passeriformes; family Turdidae; genus Turdus; species Turdus rufiventris. The sequence continues at coordinate 3,246,788 of PYHW01009614.1, forward strand.
ATCCTGAGCTCAGGAATGTTCATCATGGTGGTGCGCATGTTCTCCCTGATGTGCTCCAACTGCCCCACACTTGCAGTGCAGCTTATGAAGCAAAGTGAGTTCTTACTCTTCCATGTTTTAGGGGGCCTGTTGACACTAATGCCTACAGTCAGTGTGAACCTCTGCACTTGATTATATAAATATTCTGTACTTCTAATTTTTCTCTTACTGTTTTCCTCTGGGATAAAAAGTTTAAACTTGTTGAAAGCTTTTATCCAGAGGGGTTTTTATCCTTTTTCCTAGTTCTATCTGTTGTCATTGCAGTGCGTTGCTCACCTTATTTTATCTGTATTGGCTGCACAAACTACTCTCATTCCAACACAAGCTGAATAATTCTTTTTTTTTTTTTAGTTTTTACCATGTGGGGCAACAATGTGCTTTAACTACTCCTTGCAGGGGAAACATTAACAAAAGTAGCTGCTGTCGTTAGTTGTCACTTGTTTTCTTTGTTCCATCTCACAAATTTTGACTGACCACTTCCACTGCCCTGTATTTTTCCCTGTTTTCTTCTGTGTCTTCCATGTTTAATGGTATCTTTTCTCCCCTAGTTGTCCCTTACAGGAAAAAAAACCAAACAACACAATCTCAAAAAAGCCACAAACCTCAGACCTGGGAACAAACACATTTCTTAGTGTTGAAAGAAACACTTTTGTCCTATAGGCCACTCTCTTGTTTGCTTTGGTCAGTAACTATCTCTTCTGTGTAGTGTCCAACAGAAAATGGAATCCATATCTGATGCAGGCAATCTCATGAATAATAATTTTTATAGATATTGCAGAAACACTTCACTTCCTCCTTTGTGGAGCCTCAAATGGGGGTTGTCAAGAACAAATTGACCTTGTTCCACGAAGTCCTCAAGAACTTTATGAACTTACTTCTCTTATCTGGTAAGTTTTGCAGTCCAAGATTTTGGGCATGATTGGTGTGTTAAAATCCTTAACTTCACTAAAATAAGGCAAACAGTTTTCAGTTTAGATGGACTTGATTGTATACTTCTAGTAAAATACTGTTTTAATGTTCTTTACAGTGAACTGATGCCTTGCCTGCCAAAAGAGGGAATCTTTGCTGTTGATACTATGCTAAAGAAAGGAAATGCACAAAATACAGATGGTGCAATATGGCAATGGCGAGATGACAGGGGTCTCTGGCATCCCTATAACAGGATTGATAGTCGAATAATAGAGGTAGTAATTCCACACGTTCGTGTGGTGATGCTTTTCAAATCTGCGTGCGGTTGTATAGGGAATTGAGTGCTTTCTCTGTCCTTTAAAATACCACTCTTGATCTTTCTGAGTAAGGAACACAAGTTTCCTCAAACATCCTGCTGTAATATTGCACTATTTTAGTGTTCAGCCATACCAAATCATTTAATCACTGTTCTTACTGTATTTGTCACTGCTTTTCCTACTGTGTTACCCCTCTCCTCACCTGTCACTTAGTTATGTCCGTTAGGGTTTTCTTAACTTTAAACTCTTCCTTGATTTTAGGCAGCTCATCAGGTTGGGGAGGATGAGATAAGCCTGTCTACGCTTGGGCGTGTCTATACTATTGATTTTAACTCTATGCAGCAAATAAATGAGGATACTGGAACAGCTCGTGCCATTCAGCGAAAACCAAACCCTTTAGCCAATACAAACACTAGTAAGTACAGCTCAGGAAACACCTGGGCTCTCTAGCTGTGGCTAATTCATGCTGGGTTGTGCAGCAGTTTGCTGCTTAACTAAAAAATTTCTTATGGCTTCTGTGGAACAAACTGTTCTGATGTATGTGAATGCAGAAAACTTTGTATAAAAACTTGTACTGTTGACATGTGTGCTTTTCAAGATGGGAACTCCTGGAACCTGAAAATGTATCAAACTGGGAGGGAGCTGAGGGTGTTTCTGGCTTGGGATTTCTGAAACAGTTCTATTCATACAGCTCTTTTATTTAGCAAAGACTCTGTGAGGGCTTCTTACTATTATACAGAAATGAGTAAAAAAACTGAAGGAAAAGAAATTAAACTTCTGAAAAGAGGAGTTTATATCTACTTACTTTGATTTCTGGTTCTTGAATTTTTGTATCTTTTCAATTTGAGAGCTGAATTAAATCAGTTTTAACAAAAGAAAGTAATCATCAAAGCAGAGATGCAGAGATCTGTCCAGTGATTTCTTGTGCAATCTCACAGGTGGACATTCAGAATTGAAGAAGGATGATGCTCGAGCACAATTAATGAAAGAGGACCCAGAACTGGCAAAATCCTTTATCAAAACACTGTTTGGTGTTCTTTATGAAGTATATAGTTCTTCAGCTGGACCTGCTGTTAGACACAAGTGCCTTAGAGCAATTCTTAGGATAATTTATTTTGCTGATGCTGAACTTCTGAAGGATGTGCTGAAAAACCATGCTGTTTCAAGGTGGGTTCATTAACTGCTGCAAATGAAATGAATTCTGAGCTTACAGCTCAAACTTTTGATTACTTTTTTTGAATCGTGTTTTCCAGGCTAGAATGATACTCTTAAGTTCTTACTGATTTTCCAAAAGCTGACTGCCAGCTCTGCAGTAATCTTTTTTTTGCATCATAGTAGTTTTTCAGTAGTTGCCAGTGCTAGATATTCTTACTAGAAACTTAGGTGGCCTCTGGCTGTGTTACTGGGACTGTCTAATATTACCCTTTATTGGTTTTTTGATTTCTAAAACTTGACTATGAAATTCTCTGAGGGCAAGGTAACTTTTGAGGTAATACAGTGTGAACAGTAAGATGCTAATAGCATTCAGCTGGTAAGTTTTATTCATGAAACCTCTCCTACATGTTACACATAAAGTTGGGGATCTGAGGATGCAACTGGAAAATAAACCAGAGAGTTTTTCAAAGACAGTACTGAGTTCCAGAACACTGTGTTTATAAATGGTACTCTCCTTCATGCCCTGTTAAAACGTGGTAAAAGTATTATAGGTAGGAAGAGAACTGTTTCAGTCCTTTTATTCATGGCTGTTATAAAAACACTACCAAATTTGTTTACTTTAAGTCTCCAGTGCTGTGTGTGTAAGATGAACTGACTTGATTTTTAAAACCCAGCTAAAAAAACAAAGCTAATTCTGCTTATCTGTTTTAGTCATATTGCCTCCATGCTGTCGAGTCAAGACCTTAAGATAGTAGTTGGAGCCCTGCAGATGGCAGAGATTTTAATGCAAAAGTTACCTGACATTTTTAGTGTTTACTTCAGAAGAGAAGGTAAATCATGGTTTCTTTTTTTCCTCTTCACCTCTTTTATGTAGTATTTTAAAGATGTGTATCCACTCTTCCCAAGTTGTAAAAATTGAATATTCTTCTTGAATAATAAAGGCAGACCTGTACAAGCTGTCCTCATATCACTAGGGAGGAGCTGACCCAGACTCTGGATGAGACGAGCTTGTTTTCAGAATCTGAAGCAAGTTTGTACAGGTTTATAGATACTAGTGAACTCACTTAGGCTGAAGATGAAATTATGGAAGGTCTTAGTGGAGAAAGGTGACGAATCTTTGGCAGGAAATCTAGTCTTTGTGCTCGGGGTTTCTTTAGCTACTGTTCAGAATTCTTATAATTCATAGTCACCTCATATTTTTTATTTTTAAACTGTAGGTTAACCTTTTGAAGAAAAGATTGAGCCGCTTCTAAAACATAGTATTGATGGGTGGGGTAGGAAAATTCTGCCATAGTCAAAGCAGAGGGGTCAAATAACACTCAGTTCTATATTTTCAAACACCCTTGTTCCTGCCATCACATGTCTACCACCCCCTCATCTCCCCCTACCCCAGACCAGCCCTACAAACAAAGATCTCTTCTTTCTCAAAGGGGTGATGCACCAAGTGAAAAACTTGGCGGAATCTGAGGCTTTGCTAACAAGCCCCCCAAAAGTATGCACTAATGGTTCAGGAACTCTGGGAACCACTACAACCATAAGTACTGGGACAGCCACTGCTGCCAGCAATGCTGCTGCAGATTTGGGCTCTCCCAGCTTACAGCACAGCAGGGAGGATTCCTTGGATCTGAGCCCACAGGGGTAAGTGCACTTCCTGAAAAGTAATCTGTTCCTTCTGGCTTTGGTGCTTTCTTGTGGGCTTTTGGGGGTTTTTTTCTTATTTTTTGAAAAAAAACTCTAGTGGCATAGGCTGCCCCACATTATCATCTGCATTTTACTGTGGTATTTTCTTCTAAAGAACTAAATTGGAATGGTGTTGAATTTTTTAATGGGTAGTTTTGATTCATTTTACATTGAATGTTTAAAGGAAGAAAAAAAGCAGTGATCTGATAGTTAGGTCAGAATTATTTTAAATTTTCTACTTTGGGAGAATGTCAAGAGCAACAGCCTATAGTTTCATCTAACTGTTAAGGACAGTGATTCTTTCAGAGCTTTCCTTTCTGCTGGAGACTGGAGAAAAAAGAAATTATATTTAAGTTTTTTGGAAGGCTGTAATTTTGAACACTTGTAGAATTAAAGTACAGTGTAGGAATAAATTACTAGTTTGCTCTTACTTTAAAGGTCAAATATTTGTCACTTTAAATAGGAATTGAAATATGGGAATTTGTGAAGTGTAGTGATTGATGAGTAGAAATGCCACAAATGGTTGAAGTGTTTTCTGGGCTTTTGTACGGGAGGCATGTCAAATATCCAGTGTTGGTTGGTGTTTATTCAGTAGAGATTTGTGGATTTTTTTTTTCCTTTTAAGTGTGTTCATATAAATGGATGAACAAATGATTATACAAATTAAAGTATGAAAATCATGAGGAACCTCTGTTTAGTGTCCCCTCTGCTGTATTTGGCTGCTCATACTAGAAGGATGACAGCCAGAAAAACCCTTTCTTTCTGAATAGAGTTTGTCCTGTCAGTTATAGAGCTGAGGCCCCCGCTCCTAGAGCAGGGAATACCCTTCTTATGGGATAGAGGCTGCTCTTTAATTCTCAAGGAGGTAGTTGGCATATGCATCTCAGACTGAGGAAGGGGTGTATACATGAGTATATATTCATGGGTGGAAATAAATAACTTTATTTTAAAAATTGAACAGACGACTGAGTGATGTTCTAAAGAGAAAAAGACTGCCAAAACGAGGGCCAAGGAGACCAAAATATTCCCCTCCAAGAGATGATGACAAAGTAGACAATCAAGGTAAATAATTCTTGAAGTATGATACCACTGTCTCCTTTTAAAGTAAGCTTATAAATGGCAGAAATAGCTAATGGTAATAAACTGTTGATTCTCTTAAATTTTGTCTTTACGTCCTCCAGCTAAAAGCCCTACAACTACTCAGTCTCCTAAATCTTCTTTCTTGGCAAGTTTAAATCCTAAAACATGGGGAAGATTAAGCACACAGTCCAACAGTAATAATATTGAACCAGCACGAACAGCAGGAGTAAGTGGTCTTGCAAGGGCTGCTTCCAAGGATACCATTTCCAATAACAGGTACACACAGAAAAAAATCACTATATTTGTATTGACAATGATCAGGTGATTGAATAGCAGATACAAAGGAGTTGGAGCTTAACTACAGTTTAAAAAATTCTGGAAAAATAATGAAGAAATTAAGGTAGAGAAAATAACATCTGTATAGTTTCAAGTTGCATGGTGGGGAAAAACTGGAGAACTGAGAAAAACAAGGCAAGAAGTGATTTGTAGAGAAAAGTACTTGTCTGTGTTGGAGTAAAGCAAAGGGTTTTCTCTTCTGTTTAACATGGAGAGAATTATACTTGGGTTATATTTACTTGTAGTACCGATGTATGTAAATGCTAAATGCCTTTTGTCTGCTTCTTTACAGAGAAAAAATTAAGGGCTGGATTAAGGAGCAAGCCCATAAATTTGTAGAACATTACTTTAGTTCTGAAAACATGGATGGAAGCAATCCTGCACTAAATGTATTACAGAGACTTTGCACTGCAACTGAACAACTCAACCTCCAGGTTAGGAGTGGCAAACTTACCTGGGGGGGGGAAGGGGGAGCAATTTCTTTACTTATGAGTCATGACTTGGAGTAGTTTTTTAGAATCTGTGTGTAAGCTCTGACACACACCACTTATGATAAAAGACCAGTCCTAGCAATGTGTCATTTGCATAGCACTTCATTTCAAATTCAAAAGTTCTACAGTAAAGTGTCAGGGATTGACTTTATTCTTAAAGAGCAATGCCATTTGTAGTAAGAACTTTGATACTGGAGGGAGAAGGAGAGGGAAGCAGCATTTTGTTAAAATGACAGAAGAAATACAGATTGGGGTAAATGTGGTCGCATGTCAAGAATTTCAGCCTTGCTTTTTAGACAGTCGTGGTCCTCGATAGGTCCAAAAGAGTAACTGGTAAACGAGTACAAGAACTGAGCTGTACTGAGTGCTTTAATCTGAGCAATCATTAAAATACGAAACCTCCTCTCCTCTCTCCCACACAGAGGTCATGTAAAACATACAGCAATCCAAGTTGTTGGCGTTTTGTTTGGGTTTATTTTTGAACAGAAAGCACCCCTTTTTGGAGCTTATCTTTACCTTGCACAAAACAGAAATGGGACCTTGTATTTCTCAAAGTAGAGAAAATGTAGATGGTGCCTGTAATGTTTCCCCTTGAACAGAGACCTGCTTATCCTCAGAGTCTTTGCCCCATGTTGCTTGCTTTATTGAGATACTCTACATTCCAGACTTTACTTTTTCCCCCCTCCCTTTAGAGCTGTTCCATGCACTGGAAATAAAACTAACATTTCTTAAACCATTAATCTCTGGGTAGTAAAACACACTTCCTATTTTTCAGGTGGATGGTGGAACAGAGTGCCTTGTAGAAATCCGTAGCATTGTCTCGGAATCTGACGTCTCCTCATTTGAAATCCAGCATAGTGGGTTTGTTAAACAACTGCTGCTCTATTTGACATCTAAAAGTGAAAAAGATGCTGTAAGCAGGGATATCAGATTGAAAAGATTTCTTCATGTATTTTTTTCTTCTCCAGTAAGTTTTCTTGTTTATTTTTCTGGCATTCTTAGTTGTCTTTCTCTCAAATTTTCTTTCTCAAAAAACCATCTGAGAGGTTCTGTGTTGACCTTATCTTAAAGGTGAAATACTGAAAAAAAACCTTTTGTTTATGTCTTAAGTTTTGTAATGCTGCAACTTTCACATTTTCAATGTCTTTATAGGTCATGAACTTCTTTGAATACCCTGTAATTACAGAAGGTTCCACATAGCAGTGGAAAAAATGCCAGAATGGCCAGTTGTCTGAGTCTTGAACAACTGAAGTTGTTTCTGTCTTTTTAGAAGTTGAAAGCATTTGCACAGTAATATTATCACTTAGGACTAAATACTGTAAGGAACTAGTGTTCTGTTTAAAGGAAGATGTTTGAAGTGGAAGAGAAGAAAGATAACTAAACTTCCAAAAAGCTTGTTGCTCCTGGTTAAGGGTGAATGCTTAAAATCGGTTGGGCTATTCAGTTGAAACAAGGACAGAAAACTACATTTTTGAAACAGGTCTTTCATAAACTTGTCATTTAATCATCCTGATACTGCTGCTACTTCCAGTGAAAGCAGGGATTCTTAATTTATGGTATAAATTGTTTAGGATTATATAATTCAAGCAAGCAACTAAAGACTGGACTATATTTCAGCTTCCTGGAGAAGAGCCCCTTGGAAGATTAGAGCCATTAGAAAATGCACCTTTGTTGGCATTAGTCCATAAAATGAACAACTGCCTCAGTCAGATGGAACAGTTTCCTGTTAAAGTGCATGACTTCCCTAGTGGAAATGGAACAGGGAGCAGGTAAGGATTAATGCTCAGGTAACAGTTTTGTTGGAAGCTTTTGTTTTCTAAAACTTGTTTCAAACAAAACTAAAAGGACAAGTAGAAGTAGAATTGCAAGAGGAGGTAATGGAAACTTCTGACCCTGTTAAAGACAAAAGCAATGACAGTTGGTTTTTTAGTCGGTGGAAGATGGAATTTTTTACTGAGTGTTTGCTTGCCATCTTGAAACTTATTTCACTTAAATTGGGGGTGATAGATAAACTTTAAATGCAGTCTCTAGATTTATCCTTTGAAAATCTAAAGGACTTCCTTGTCCCAATGTAACAAACACTGGAAAGATGCAATCTCTTTATTGCTTGGACTCTGATATTTTTTAGCAGAGTAATTAAATTTCAGAGAGTGTATTACAGTGCTCAACTTGATTTTTCATATAGGTTCTGTTCTCTAGGATGGTAGTGGATTAAGTGGTAAGTCTGGCTGTCAATAGTGTTTAAAATAGCTGTACACCTGCCCTGAGTCTTAAGATACAGAATAAATTTGGAATCCAGCTTGGTGCTTGTTTTAAGTAACAAAATCTAAGTGACTGAAGACCCTACAATTTCTCTTCTATACTTCAGTATATCAATGCTGGTTTTTATTTATTATATAGCAGTGAATCTATTGCAGTATCACTGCATATAAGTTTTGAAAGTATTTTTTTGTGCTAACTAAAAGCTCAGCATGAGAGGAGGATTATTAAAATGGAACTTTTGAAATCTCCTCTTTAAAGTTAGAAATGCTAGGTGGTAAGGCAGGGAGGAGAGGTTTCTTCTTTTTCATTAATGTTGACACAACATCCACTTAATTTGACGTATTGGAGCCTCACACTACAGCATTAAACTAACTAACATTAAAATGCAGAGCTTGTTTTTTATGAAACTTAAATGAAGATTTCTTACTACAAGAAATTAGTGTTTCTATACCAGCTTTTGCAAATAGTATGTGCTCTGTAATCTCAGAACACTTCCTTTACATATATTATTTTTGTAACAAGTGGGATACCTACCAAAACTAAAAAGCTGCTAATCATAGAAGCAAAATCTTGCTGTTGCTTTTGATAGAAAATGAAACACGAGAAGCCAGAGTCCTGTAGCATTGTTTGACTGCAAGTTTTACTGTGGATTATGTCAGTGAGGATTTTGAGGCATTAAGTTTTGGTAGTCTTTTACTAGTACCTGGAAATAGAAGCAGCCCAAGCTAAGAGGCTTGCTGTATAAAACCAGCTAGTTTGAGTATTGATAGTTTGGAGAGGTGGAATGTATATATAAATATTCTTGGCAAGAAAAAAATGGAGCTTTCAGGTTTTCTCTTTAGGTCCTTATTGAAAAAAATCCGTTTAACTGAACACTTGCATTTTCATTTTCCATGCATGCTTTTGGTCCTTGTTGCACTGCATATAAACACAGCTCTAAATCTCCTGTGCCATCAGCTGACCACTGAACTACTTCAGATTTCAAAGATGGTCAGTATAGGCCATATTGTAAACAGACCTCAGACTGGACTTTCTCTCAATTCATGTAGCTTCCAGATTTTATTCAACTTGGGTGCCAGTGTTCTTGTAGAAGAAAACTTCTATTTATCCAAACCATAATAGCTTGTTTTTAGAGAAATAGTCTGACAAATAATACTCTGAATAAGTAAAATTGTAAAAGCATGTCTAAGTCTATTTTAGTGCATTTTTAGTAGTGGTTATTAGATTCTTTGTGTAGCAACTTTTTTCACAAATTATTTTGAGTTTTTCTCTTAACAGAGGATCCCAAGCTTTAAAATTCTTCAATACGCATCAATTAAAATGCCAACTGCAGAGACATCCAGATTGTGCTAATGTGAAACAGTGGAAAGGTGGACCTGTGAAGATTGATCCTCTGGCTTTGGTACAAGCCATTGAAAGATACCTTGTAGTTAGAGGTATTTATCTATTATATAGTCACTTGTATTTTTCCTTTTTGGAATAGTTACTTCTGCGAGTCTGTAAAACCTGTGAGGATTATGCTGAAGACAAATGGAAGGTACCTATGAAGATACCTTGCTCACTAGGGAGGATATTAAAGGTGTAGAGAATCTTGCTTTTCTGGGTCAAACAGTTCAGTCAAAAAACTAACACGGAAGTATTACAACTTTACTGTCACACTGGGTGTAGCTTGGCAGTTTTGATGCCAGGTGTTGATACTAAAATTTGTTCTAATAGTTCTGAATCTTACTGGTTTTAATTGATATATTTTGGAACTGTTTTAAAGTTTAAGAAGTTACAACAGTCAGTACCAAGGCATTTGTTGCCTTTCATGAAAAAAAAACAAACAAATGAGGGTGTCTTATTTCTCTCTTGCCTCAGGCTATGGAAGAGTTAGAGAAGATGATGAAGATAGTGATGATGATGGGTCAGATGAAGAAATAGATGAATCTTTGGTAAGCTTTTGCTCTGGGAGTATAGAGAGGGTGCAGTATGGGGAGGGCCTTGAAGAAGAGCTATGCAACAAGTTTTCTAACTCGTATGGTTGTGTTTTGTGGTTTTGTTTTTTTTTTTTGTTCAGGCTGCTCAGTTCTTAAATTCAGGGAATGTGAGACATAGATTGCAGTTTTACATTGGAGATCACCTGCTGCCATACAATATGACTGTGTACCAAGCAGTCAGGCAGTACAGTTTACAAGCTGAGGAAGAGAGAGAGTCTACAGATGATGAAAGCAACCCACTGGGAAGAGCGGGGATTTGGACAAAAACGCACACTATTTGGTAAGTGTCCTAGAGAAGTCCAGGAATAGCTTCTCCAGTTTACTAAATGTATATACATCAAGCAGTTTGGACTATAGCTCTCTGTCTGCTTTTCATCCCTGTGAAAACTGTGGCGCTTTGAATTTCCTGATGCGCTTGATACATAAAACTTGGTAAGAATTCATTGCTAGCTCCTGAGTAAAGCTGGGGAACAAGAAATAGGCAATTTTAAATTACTCCTGCTAGGTAGCTAACCACAAACAGATAATGTGCAGTATACAGCTAATGGTCAATTTCATACTGATTTTCCCAACTGATTGCTGTGAAAGTGAATGTGTTCTCTGGCCATTCTTTGCAAGAAACATTGACACATGACTATGCTGAACATCTTCAAGTCCAGTAGTCTTTCTTTTTAACATTTAAATGAGCTAAAGAAAAAGCCAAGCAAATAACAGCCCATAAAACAACAACCAAAACCCACCAAAACCTAATCTAACCCTAACTGTAAGCTCAGTCACTTTGGCGTTTTGTTTATGTACATTCACCTTCTCTCCTTCCAGTTCATGGAGCCAAAAGGTCCCTGATTTTTCTCCCCTGTGAAATACTTTGCTTGAGAAGCTGAATCATATCCCAGTGCAGTGTTCTTGTCTTTCTTCTTTTAACTGTCATTCAAGTAAAATTCTGGAAGTCTGAGAATTAATATATTTAAAAGTTCTTTTGTTTCCCTGTAAGTTAGCATTTCAAAATGGATTTTTAACTTCTGTTCACTTTTTAGGTACAAACCTGTGCGAGAGGATGAAGATGGTAATAAAGACTGTGTTGGGGGTAAAAGAGGAAGAGCACAAACTGCTCCCACAAAAACCTCCCCTAGAAATTCTAAAAAACATGATGAATTATGGCATGGTGAGTGTGGTGCCTTGCAATGTTAGATTTTTTTTCTCAGTTTTCAGAACTTCCACAATGCTTAATGCTACTGTAGTGTTTCTTTTAAAGCAGGCATAGTATAAAAATAGTAAGCATATATTTTTAGCTGTATATTAAAACTAAAAGTAAGATACTTATTGAGTTGTTTAACTGAACTGTTGTACATAAGTGAATGCCATGGCTAATACTGCCTAATAATTAAATCTTGGGAAAACATCTAATTGAATTGTTTTGCTAACATGTTTTTTTCCCTGCTAGATGGTGTTTGCCCTTCGGTGTTAAATCCTCTGGAAATTTACCTCATATCTACTCCACCTGAAAATATAACATTTGAAGACCCCTCATTAGATGTTATTCTTCTTTTGAGAGTTTTACATGCTATCAGTCGATACTGGTATTACTTGTATGATGTGAGTAGAGCACTTTCAAAATCAATTTGATGCTTGGTTTGGGACAGAACCATCTGCAACATCTTAAATAACCTTTTCCCCCTGTCCACTGCCCCTCAAGAAGACAGAATAATGCAAATGCTGCCATCTTCCCCTACTTTCTCTGACTTCTGAGAATATGAAGGCTATAAATGTAGTCATATTTTCTTTGTACAGTGTTGAACACAATATCCATGTTTTGTTCTTCCTTAAGTTCAAAGACCAACATTATACCTGAAAAGGGAATTGGTGCTAAATATCTACTCAGTCATTCTTTCATGTCTGAGACTCTGGATGAACAAAATGACAGTGAAAGTTTTTTTACTTTCCATGATAAGCAAATTAGAAGCATTAAATATCTTTTTTTAACCAAGACTTTACTATTTCTTTCAGCATTTCTCTAACTAGAAGTACATTGCTTTTATTTAACAGAATGCAGTCTGCAAGGAGATAATTCCAACCTCCGAGTTCATCAACAGTAAACTGACAGCAAAAGCAAACAGGCAGCTTCAGGATCCTTTGGTGATTATGACAGGAAACATCCCAACTTGGCTGACAGAGCTAGGAAAAACATGGTATGAACGATTTGCTATGTAGTGTGTCTAATTCCAGTTCAGTAGGAATCTTGACTGGGCAGCACAGTGCATCATCCTTACAGGACTCTTGGGAGTGCAAAATGTAGTCACAGACGTCTTGCCAAGTTACGTTGTGACACTTGAATGCATGTTCACACCTACATTGCATAGTTTAAATCACATTCTGAGGGCTAGACTATGTGCAGAGTTTGGACCACTTCTTAAAGGAATTGCTGAGCAATCTTAAGGTTTTCTTTGAAATTTTGGTTATTCAGGTTAAACTGCTTAACAGCATTCTTACCATATCATTCTCTTTATCTTGGCATATTCAGTGTGATACAAAGGAGGATGCATTTATAAACAATACTGATAAAATAATATCAATAGGTATTATGAAGTTATGTATATAGTACTTTGTAGCATCTTGGTACGGAGTACAAGTTGTCAAGCTCTTGCACTTGAAAGAATGAGAAATCTGAGTTGACATTCTTGGATTTTTCAAGCGTGTTAATTGCAGTAATACTGGTGATGACTGTGGAAATGCATACTCTGAGAAACTTTGGCTATTCATTTAAAAATCAGATCTCTAACTTGCTTCATAAACATTCCAAATAACAGATGATGAGCACAAATGTATATTCTTAAACATCTGTACCATTATTTGCTTAATAAAACTGCCTTTTCACTTAATGCCAATGGAGGAGTACACTGTTAACATACACATGCCTTTGAGAATAGTGGAAGTGATAAATTAAAACAAGAAGTTTCTCTGGTGGTTTTTTGCAGGTTATTTAAAGTATTTTTTGCAAATGGTGGAAGGTAGAATTGTGGTGCTGCTTTAGGCAGGTTCTCATGTCTTTCTGCTGCCAAATATGGGAGCTTGAACTTAAGTCTTCGATCTGTTGGATTTATTAATTGTAGAACAGTAGTGAACAAGGAATTTTTTTCTGATGTAAACTTTGCATTTGCCAAGGCCTTCAAGTATTTTGAGTTACTTTTCAAGAAGTGTCAAAAGTTTCTGGAATTTTTTGTCTTGTCCATATATTATATTCCTCAAAACTCTTGCTCCTAAGCGCTGTAACTGAAACTGAAGTGTGTTCTGGAGGGCTTACTTTGGAGACTGCTTTCAGCACAGAGTGTGATAAAGCACTGGTTTTGGGCGTACTGCATTTGTTGTATTTTAAACCAAATGCTGGTCAGAGGTGCTGCTTGGAACACAGCTGACTAATCCAATGCTCTTCACAGCCCATTCTTCTTTCCGTTTGATACTCGCCAAATGCTGTTTTATGTGACGGCCTTTGATCGTGATCGAGCCATGCAGAGGCTGCTGGATACCAATCCAGAAATCAATCAGTCAGATTCTCAGGATAGCAGAGTGGCACCGCGGCTGGACAGGAAAAAAGTAAGTACATCTTGTTTAAAATGGAATGAAGGATCTATGTATTTTTGTATTGTCTTTAAGAATATCACGGTGAGCAAGGTTTATTTGTACAGCTTGGTGTTTTGGTGGTATAGTGAAGAAGGGGAGGTTGGTTTTGTTCCTGCAGTCCCCCAGTGCCTTCTCTGTGCTGGCCACATGAGGGCAGGAGGGACACCCTGATGTCATTTCTGAAACTAAACTTCAACAGTGAACACACAGTTTTAGGCAGCATTAGTGGTATTCCCATGTACTGGCTTGTAGACCTCTATTTTGCTTAATTCTCAGAATTCAAGTAATGGGATTTAGACCCTAATAAACAGAAATATTGTCCTTGTATTTGGGGAAGGTAAATCACCTGTCACAACATAATAAAAGCAAGTTGTGACTCTGTTAAATTTGAGGGAGTCTGGGATGTCTGCCTTGAATCTTGAGATGCTTTATCTTAAACTAAGATCAGCTATATATGCTATATGATCATGAATACCTGGTGGGGAGGAGACGTGAGAATCAAGTTCAAAAAGAATATAGCTGCCCATATATAGGAATCCCAGTGCTGTTGGGGTTTTTGTTTGGGTTTCAGCATCTCTATTTTCTTCTCTGCGTATTAGTTTGAGGTATATAATGTCACATGACAATATTTGGCTCTATCATAGTCCTACTGCCATATTCTTGGCAAGAATAGTACTTATTAGTTACATTGATGCAAATGTAAGGCATTGTTTTTTCAGTTTATATTGAACACATTCATTCTAAACAGTTTTCATATAGAAAAAGTTTTCATATATCAAAGCATAAGCTTACAAATTGTTGAACTGAACTGTGGAACTACTGGCATGGGGTGGAAAAAAGTGCATGACTGATTTTTACCTGTTGTAACTGCCTTGGGAGCTGGAACTTAAAGCAGCAATTTCACTACATAAAATTTTTCTGATGTGTAGCGCACTGTGAACAGAGATGAGCTGTTGAAACAGGCAGAATCTGTGATGCAGGATCTAGGCAGTTCAAGAGCCATGTTGGAAATCCAGTATGAGAATGAAGTAAGTAATATCAGTGCATCTAATTTAACCCCTTTTTACTGAAGATTAATGTGAAATAGCTACAGCTTTCCTAAAACAGCTTGATCAGACCCTTTGTCTTTCATGTTGCTGGTGCTAAAGAATTGTATCCTTTAATTACCCCTAATCCGCTTGGTAGTGATTTTTAGTTGCTAGGAGAATCTTTCTAGTCTAAATGTCATAAGCAATTTTAGTCAGCAGAGCTAATTCTTTTCTCTTAAGCAAACAACTGTGTGTGTTTCCCCTATAATATAATCATTAGGTGGTTAATAGTTTTACTCCTGTTATTTCCTCTGGTATGTGGTCTTTGCAGGCTACCTCTGCCATGTTTTGAATGTTCCTGTAGTTAGGTTCCCTAGATGCTTTTTGCCATGCAGTCTTTTTTATAGCAAATAATGTATACTATTTGTCAGAGTAAGTAAGTATTTTTATATTCGAAATGACCTAATGGACTTACTTATTTTCCCTCTTCTCTCCTCACCCTCCATCCTCTGAAGGTTGGCACAGGCCTAGGCCCTACACTAGAGTTCTATGCACTTGTATCTCAGGAACTACAGAGAGCAGACTTAGGCCTTTGGAGGGGAGAAGAAGTGACTTTAGCCAATCCAAAAGGTAACTGCTCTACTACCTAATCTATGAAGATTGTTTAATACTGAATTGATTCTAAGTTGACTTTAGTTATGTAAAGAGCATCTCAGTTTATGGTCAGATAATGTGCCTGATGTATGAATGTACGTGGGCTTTTTTTAGAATTTTTGTGTTTGATTTATTTGGTTTTTTGTGGTTTTTGTTGGTTTTGGGGTTTTTTTTTTAAACTTAGGTTAAAGTTATCTGAATGTCACTTTCATCTTGAAAGAAACTAGCAGAATAAATCCTGAACTCTTTTTTCCTTCTTCAACAGGAAGCCAGGAAGGTACCAAGTACATTCATAACCTTCAAGGCCTTTTTGCGCTTCCTTTTGGTAGAACAGCCAAGCCAGCTCACATTGCAAAAGTTAAAATGAAGTTCCGCTTTCTGGGAAAACTAATGGCCAAGGCAATCATGGACTTCAGACTGGTGAGAATGAAATAGAAAGTCTATTCTGAAGGGGCCACATAAAAATACTAGTTCTGACTTGAGGGATGAAAGCATTAGGAGTTAAATGGTATTACTTTCAGCTCTAGAGGTAATGGCAGTCTGAGGCGGGGCAGGGAAGAAGATGAACATAAAGCTGTACTTGTGTGGGGGAAAAGGGTAATACATGTTCAAGATCTTTTACAGTGGCTTTTGAGACCATAGAGTAGAAAGAAAAAGCCAGTATCTTCTATGTCTTGCAATCTCTCTCCAGGGTTCTTTCAAGAGTGTTTTGGGCTCACTTTTACTCCAGTTGCTGGTTGTTTAATGTATATGCACTAGGCAGTTACTTGGGTTTTCTTTACTGTAAATTTCTGAGGCAAAAACACTAGGACATGGTGTTTTGGTGTGTGCCAGAACTCTTGAGATAGTATTGTAGATCTGGTCAAGAGATGAGGTAGTAAAAGATACACTTTTGGAAGACAATTCAGTACTAAACAGCTCAGTGCTTTGGTTTCCAGGTGGACCTTCCTCTTGGACTTCCTTTTTATAAGTGGATGCTACGACAGGAAACGTCTTTGACATCGCATGACTTGTTCAGTATTGATCCAGTAGTAGCCAAATCAATATATCACCTTGAAGATATTGTAAGACAAAAGAAAAGACTTGAACAGGATAAAACTCAGGTGGGAAAGTAACCCTAAGAATGGAATAGTGCATCTTTACTCGTTTGGATTTTATGAAATAGCAGTAATTCAAAATGTATCATAGGGCTTAAAACTGATTGGAATAGTGATAATTACTTTGTTCTCACACAAAGTAATTTTAATTTTATTAGATCTGTGGCTGATAGTTATAAAACAGCCTTTGTGAAGTCTAGCATGAGAAATTCATTATGGGATTTTTCTGTGTGATTAAACACAGTCTAGAAATGTCTAAAACTGCCAAATGTTTGCCTAACTTCTTTTGGTCCTCTTTAAGAAGACTAACCAACTTAAATATCAGAGGAAAGAAATCTCTCTTTGCTTCTTGGACAGTCAAAAGTTTATCTTTTTTACTAATTGGTTTAATCAAAATTTGAGATTTTCATAGAAATGCCTTTTATGTAGAATCAGTGTTTTTTTTACTGAAGATATGTATACAGAGCTGAGGTGAACTGTCACGATGCATGGGCATACAGTTCTTTCAGACATACAGTAATATTTCAAGGATACCTACTCTTAGCTGAAAATACCACAGTTGATTGTGGCACGTAGATGGCAGGAATAACCTAAAATATACTCCTAAAACATCTGCTTTGTTATGGGTGAAAGTATTGCAAGCTTGTGGTCTTTGTTCCTTCTTTTACCTCATTGTCTCACTCTCTCTCTCCTTGGTCACAGCTTTTAAGTTCGCAAGAATTTGAAAAACCTGGTGGATAAAAGCTGAAAAATGTCAGTATGCATGCCAGATATGAATGCTGTTAAGTGTTCTAAGGGAAAAACAGCCTCTGAGCTGTAGCATACTTCACATTTCCTTTTCTTGCAGTAGTATTTTCTAGGTAGTTTGTCTTCTGGTATATTACATAATTCCAAAACTGCTAGAAAAAAATGTACTGTTGTGATCTTTCCAGTTTATCCATTAAGCTTCTTTATCTGCTTTCTCTTGAAATACTGTTATGTATGAAAATTCCAAAAGGAAAGCAAGAAGAGATGTAACAGTTTTAATGGTCATACTCTTACAGAAATGTCTGATTAGTCAAAGCTGCTTTAGAAGTTATCACTTTCGGATAAGTTTATTTGAATTAATTGTTCTCATTGGTTTTCACTTCCAATTTTTTAGACCAAAGAAAGTCTACAGTATGCATTGGAGGCTCTGACTATGAATGGCTGCTCAGTGGAAGATCTAGGGCTGGACTTCACACTTCCTGGGTTTCCCAATATAGAGCTGAAAAAAGGGGGAAAAGATACACCCGTCACTATCCACAATTTAGAGGAGTATCTCAGAGTATGTAAAAGCAAACATATGACTAAAATTCTCTCTTTTTTTCTCCCAGGTAGTTTGTTTCTATGTGTATTTGTTAATTCTCATGAACTAGGCAAGACAATAATTTTCCTGCTTATGACCTCTCTTCTTTACTAGTTTATTACAGCAGTAAAACTGCTAGAACCTAATTGCACCTGACTTGAAAATCATGTAGTACAATAAGTCTGGTTTATATGGAATGAAGTCATCATGGCTTCTTGGAGAAAATGGTTATGATAATGAATTTTTTAGGAGGTGATTCAGTAAATAATTCAGCAATACTGATGTAGCATCTGCTACCCAGTGGCCTTTGAACTGCTGTAATAGTAGTGTAAATTTTTTTGGGCTCAGACTTAAGAAAACATCAGTCAAAATTAAAGTATTAATATTTTGTCCAAAAATCCAAAACCAAACCAACAGAAAACTCAAGGAAAACCAAGCCAGTCAACTGAAGGACCCCGAACCTTAAAAAGAATAAATAAGGAAAAGATAAAACATTGCCAGAATAAATTGACAGTACACCTGTGTATCGATTGATTCCTATATCAAAAGGGACATAGAAAAACAGAAGGCTGATATTCCTGAACAGAGGTAGGAAGCTGTTTCTGTCTAAGGAAGTGATAAAGGGAAAGAGATGAGTAATGACAGGAAGAAAGCCTTATCACACAAAGTTGAGTGGGATGGAGGGGAAGATCCCTCTATTTCACTTACTAAATAATGCATTTCCTGACAGGCTAGGTACTGCCAGTTTCACTCTGAGTGTTAAGTTTTCAAGTACTGATAAGAAACACATCTGATCTTTTGGTAAAAACAATTCAGTAAGGGTCATGTAAATCTCTGGCTATCAGCTGGGAAATTTTGCAAAGCTATTCCATAATCCTTACAAGTGAATATTGAGCAGTTTCTATTTACCTTGTAGTTCCAAACTCTCATGTATTTATTTGTTAGAAGTAAATTCTGCTAGTCCAGAATCACTTACAGAATTAAATATATTTGGATTTAAAGCTCTTTGCAGACCTAACAGAGGAGCAATACAAACTTCTGCAGTTTATTAAAAACAGAATTTGCAGTCTCTATTTACTGTGTAATATTGCATTCAAGAACTTCTTGTCTGATTTCCATGGTTTGCAGGTTTTTTTTCTTTTTTTTCTTCCCTAAGTAACTTGTATCAGGTATGTTACACTGAGAAATACTTACAAATGGCTCAGGTATCCTGTAGTTGTCTTGCTACTGGCATTGTAAAGGAAAAGGAGATTACAACAGCAAACTGGCTGTCCTCCTTCTAAAAACTTTTGGAACTATTTTCTTTAAGGATTTCTGCAGTTTTTCCTATCTTTGTCTTCATAGCTTTATAGATTTGATGTGAAAGAAACAGATTTCAGAATGCTCTCCATCACGAGTCTGATGAATTGCATTTTACAAACAGTGTTTAATTGATCAGCTGGCCTGTAGAGCACCCCTTGGGTCAGCTACCCTGCTCTTGAATATGTAATTTTCATTAAAATCTTGGGTGAGGATTAACATGAAAAGTAGTTTATAAAGCTGGAATCCTACTGTTGCTTTTCATGCCTCTCCTGTCATTCTTCTCTCTACCTCCCTGTTTGCCCCCCCCAAAGAGAGTTCCCACAGGAGCTGTCTTTATCAGAAAGTAGAACTGCTTCAATTACCAATATAGTGAAAGAGTTGATTCTTTTTCTTTTTTTTCCTCTTCTCCCTTGTGTTATAAAGAGGCCACTTTACTTGTTCTAAATTAGTGAACAGAAAAGTTCAGTAGTATAGATTTTTGTCTAGCAATTTGATCTTCTCTTTGAATCTGCAAGAATACAGTGCAGCTTAATTATGATCAAGAGCATGTGATGTAAAAATCACAATTGTAGGTAAGCTACTGTTAGAATAGTCATAGACTATTCTGTGTTCTAGAAGTTTTTTTGTGCTGCTGGTGCTTGCTACCTTCCACTTCAGTATTAAAACTGGTTTGTGAAAGTAGTGCAGTATATCTCACATGAAATTCAATGCCTGACTATTCGGTCAGAAAACTTTGTCTGCAGATCCTAATGAGCTTTTGTCTCTTGAGAGTTTTCTGGAACCAGTAACTCTTCAGTTGTTTGGATAGGGTTAAATACTTGCTTCAGGACTCCAGCAGGACCTATGAACTTTTTAATCCTATTCAGGTGCATCCATAGATGATTTTAATCAGCACCACAGGCCAGAGCTTTTAAGACATTTTAGACTAGTGGTTCTCTGTTGACAACACATCTTTTCCAATGAGCTCTTGTTTCCTGCTGTAGTTGAGGAGATCCAAGGCAAGTGTAATCTATAGCTGTGGATGACAAAAGAATCTGAACTTGGCCTGCCATCTGCCATGTAAAATACCTTAATTTAGTGGAGAAATACTGGCTGCAGGAGATTTATGTAAAAGAACTCTGGTCTCATTTGGGTCATATTCCCTTCCTCCCCACCACTGACTGTTGTTTCAATATGTGCTGGCCACTTTGGAAGTGAAATTAATGTTGAGTGGTTTACTACAGATATATAACCAAAACAAACCAGAAAAATTACCCTCAGAAAGCCTATATTAGTGTCTTACTGTCATTTGCATTATGATTCTTAACCATATTCCAGTAACTTGAAATGAAGTTGCCTTTTGTTCCTGTGTATTCTTATAATATTAAGCTACTTAATATATCAAACACGCTAGAGTTACTTTTTTTAAACTTAATATTAGATTAGGGACCCACGTATTTGCATGGGGGAAATTAAGATACTGCCAGTGAAGCCCTGTGGATTGCTACATTTTAAGTGGTGTAGAGAGAACACCTAGGTAGGACTTCTAAAAATAACAAATGTTCAAATTTACTTTAAATTATTCTGTTAAGTAGGTTCAGTTTAACCAGCTATTCTGAGTTCTGTTTGTTTTGTTAAAAGCAAAGGCAAATAAGTTGTTTAAATTCTGCAAAATGTTCATGTTAAGGGTAATCTAAATTAGGAA
Source organism: Turdus rufiventris (assembly GCA_013186435.1). Taxonomy (NCBI): domain Eukaryota; kingdom Metazoa; phylum Chordata; class Aves; order Passeriformes; family Turdidae; genus Turdus; species Turdus rufiventris. The sequence goes on from PYHW01009614.1 coordinate 3,267,743, forward strand.
TTAAGTCAGAATGAGGCAATGCTGTAGAGAGCTCCATGAATGAATGTACACCCTGTGGTAACTCCAGTGAGCATATGGCTGGGCTGCTGGAGTTTGGCTTCTGCAGTTATACTCTTTTACAGTAGTGATAGCATGCTTCCTTTGTTCCAATTGCTTTTTTTTTTTTTTTCCCCTGCAGTTGGTTATATTCTGGGCACTAAATGAAGGTGTTGCCAGACAGTTTGACTCCTTCAGAGATGGATTTGAGTCGGTGTTCCCCCTCAGTCATCTTCAGTACTTCTACCCTGAGGAGGTTGGTGAAAGTTTCTTTGCTGCTGTTATACCTTTATGTGCATGTATGGGCAGTCTTAACCTGGAGGCAGGGCACTTGTGACAGTCTGGCATTTCTGGTGCAACTTAGTAAAACTGAGTGTCCCTGAAATTCTACATTTAACTCTTAAAGATTTCTCTGTTAAGTAGTCACTTATTTAATGAACCGCTCTATTTTCTTTCATTTGTGTTTACCCAGCTTTTCTAAGAAGTGCTTTAATTTATGTATCATTCTTAATT